>LTAE01011631.1:3827-14969 GCA_001647135.1 Pontederia paniculata | reverse complement strand
CCCCGGGCAGCGAGACCCCCGTAGGGGACGGGCGGCTTCGCCGCCCCAAATATTCGACGGCTGTGATGCGCAGGGGGTCATATGGGTTTCCACTGGGTTAAGATTCAAGGCATTATCAACATATACCGCTGTAAATAATTATACACACACACACATAATATCTATGTAATTATGTTTAGTCGTCATTTAACTAATTGGAAGTTAAAAAGAATGTTGAATTTTAGTTAAGGATAAAGTTGGAGGATAATTACAACAGATAGCAATTATGGTCAACAATTAGTGAAATAATGATTAAAGACGCCATGGAACATGACTTATGCATGTACAATTTAAATGGTGCAATATGGTATTGAAGACACTTATATGAAATAATTGTATCCTTGAATAGAGTATCTGATTTCTGTTTTACCAGAATGCTTCCCAAAACTATTTCGTCGTCCAGTAGCTACAATAGTCATTTTAACCTGTATTTACACTAGCTAACTTGTTTGTTGGAAGTATGTTCTTTAAACTTGAAGTTTGGATCCTGATTCCGGTGTGTTTTTTCAGCTTCATCCACAAGGGTACCACTCTTTAGGGCACATCACCAAGGATACTTGATAACAAATTTGGAAAGGAGCATTTTAATAATCAGGAAAGGAAGTCATTGAAGTACCAGTGACTTCCATCTTCACATAATCAAGGACTCAGTCATTGGATTTGTCCAATTACAGAAAGGGAATCTTTTTATTGGTATGCCACACCACAAGCAAGGAGCACAGAGCTGTTCCTCTGCGAAAATTGATTGACCTCTTAGGGTCCCTGACTTTGCAACTTCTCACAACTACTGAAATGACTGGGTATCTCTAGCATTTTCTAGCATCGAGAAACCAATAAGGAAATCATACTGTAAGTCATATAATTGTGATGAAATATATGACCTACAGCAGAAGTATGAAGAGGAAGCTCTATTCCTCCTGTTGTCGGATTCCACAAAAACCACTAAAAGGAAAGACCAAATACACAAGTAATTTACCTTAAACCTCTAATAATTATACTAACATCATATGAAACATACATATTTGTCAAACTGTTCACGATGAACCATCCTACAGCTAAAAAAAAGAACTTGCATGATCATTTCAATTAACTTATATTTTAGCAGTTTCAAGAAAAAATAATGAAATGTTTATCCAAATAATCTAACAGGATCCAATCTAAAACAATAAGTAAAGCAATAATCTGTCTAGCAAGGAGCAAAAATCAACAGTCATTGATCTTACTCAGTTTGTTCTTGTTTTTCCATCTCAGCAGTCTGAACTACGTCCTCTTCTTGTTCATATCGCTGACCAGCTGTCTCATCTGAAACCTCCAGTAAAAGAAGTAGGCCAAGCCCAGTCCAAGCAACACAAAACCCCACACCATCTCCCCTTCCCCTTCCTTCAGCCATTCCACCTCCTCGATCCTACTCTTCCTCTCCCAATCCTCCTCCTGGACGTCGGACGGAGTCACAGGCGTCACGAGCACGTAGGCTCGCCGGCCCTCTCGAACCACCACGGCAGTCGCAAGCCACCCGTCTTCCGCCTTCGCCTCGTCGTACACTGCCGCCTGGACCCACCCGTTGTCGCTCTTCAGCCATCGCATCGCCGGCCCTCCTCCGTTGGCCACCACAACCACTCCGCCGTCGATCCTCAGGGCCACGCCTTCCGCTACGATCCCCTTTCCGGCCACTGTTTTGGCTGTTCCAATGTCGGCATCCACTTTGAACAGGGGACCTTCGGCCCCCTTCCCCGCCACCAGGAGGAAGCCCCGGCTGCTGACGTGCACCAGGCCGCCCAAGTCGCGGAAAATTTCTGATCGAGAGAGGACGGAGGGTTCCCCATCCAGGTCGAATTTGAGGATGCGGTGGCCGGCTGTGACGTTGGAGAAAACGGCAGTGGCGGCGGTGGAGGAGGAGGATGCGACAAGGAAGTGCTGGGCGGTGGGGTCCCAGGAGAGGGAGGAAGGGGAAGGCCCGGCGGCGAGCGGCATGGTGATGACGTGGCGAGCGAACGCAAGAGCGGGACCCGCGACGAGGACGAATAGGAGGAGTGGGTAAATGTACAGGGGCACGCCGCGTGGTGCCGCTCTACGTGGAGGAGGCATCGCCGATGACTTGAGATTTTTTAATCTGTGCGCTCGGATTTATTCCACAAGCTGCTGAACCTTTCAGCGGTAAAAGACTGCACTTTGTGTTATTATAACTGTTTAGGATAATATTTATAGGACTCCTTGTAGGAAAATATCCGTGTATAAATAAAATAAAATAAAAATTTCGAGATAAATAACTGAAATTATTGTTCATATTTTAGTTATAAATCAGATGAAATAATTTTTTGAGACCTTGTCAAATAGTTAGAAAAATCTGCTTCTTAGTGGAATAGTTTTCACTTGTAGGAGTTTTACTTTTTATTAATTAACTCACGTCCAAAATTTATTCTAGAGACACTATATAGCATAATTGTAATATTTTTCTTGACTTTAATTAATCAAGATGCACTAACGGCGAAATTAAAATATTATTATAAAATAAAAATTAAAATAATGTTATCATTTAAATTTTCAATTTTAATAGTAATATAATTTTCAATTTAAAACAAAATTATGTTAAAATATATATCAATTTAACAAAATTCAAAATATTTCATCCAGTGGAACCATAATCAACTTACAATTATCGATTTCATAATGTATTAATTAATAATTTATCAATTTTAATTTCAATATACTAATATTAATTAATCAGTATCGTTTGGTTTTAATTTTTCATTTTATCATTTCAACGAAGTCTCTACAATTTCTACAATTTAATAGAATTCTTCATATTATTTTATTAATTCTTCATTTAATAAGTTTAACATTAGTCTATTTTGGACAAATAGGATATGGATAACGCCTTTAAAACTCACGTCCAAAAGTTATAGAGACACTATCTAGCATAATTGTAGTATTTTTCTTGACTTTAATCCATCAAGATGCACTAACGGCGAAATTAAAATATTATTATAAAATAAAATTTAAGATAATGTTATCATTTAAATTTTCAGTTTTAATAATAATATAATTTTCAATTTAAAATAAAATTATGTTAGAATAGTTTTATTCGTCACTAAATTCTCATAAGTAAAAACTCGGTACATAAAATTAATAATAAAAAGGAATTAAAAAATCTAATCTAATAAGAAAATATTAATTTCATAAATAATTTAACAATCAAAACAAATTTTATCGACTCATCCATTAGCAATGTACATATCAATTTAACAAAATTCAAAATATATATCCAGTGGAACCATAATCAACATACAATTATCGATTTCACAATGTATTAATTTATAATTTATCAATTTTAATTATCAATATACTAATATTAATTAATCAGTATCGTTTGGTTTTAATTTTTTATTTTATCATTTCAACGAGGTCTCGACAATTTCTACAATTTAATAGAATTCTTCACATTATTTTCATATGATAATTGATCAATGTCGTGCATATCATGATTATTTTATATAATAATTCCTATATATAGAGAGAAATTTTTATATAACGGGAGTATTAGGCTTCGTTGCAAAAGAAAGCCGAAAACGTCGTAGGATAATTACAATTTCATTTAGATATCACAATCAATCGATAATAATTTAACCCTAAGACAAATAATTTAATCCTTGGAGACCGCAGCTTATTAAGCTGACAAAATTGTTTGTCATGTGTTAGTATACACTTCATTAAATCGGCATCATTTTAGCTTTTACTACATTTAAATAGTTTTTACACTAGAAAAAATAATTACCAAAGTAAAGGTGGAAATATTCTTCACGGGAGAAGGTGAAATTTATTTATGTACTTATATCGTAAAAAAACATAAAACAAAGAAGTTTGTTTGTATTACGTTGGTGTTGAGTTTTCTTTATCCATTATTATCGGAGCAAGACATCTGAAAAACGATTACAATTTGTTGCATTGAGTCAAAAGAGAGATTGAGTCCGAAGGAGAGGGAGATTTCTTCGGGACTTTGGCGTCAGTTCGAGATAGCAGAAAATTTTAGATATATTTTACGTTTTCAATGTGAAGTTTCCTAATGCAAAAATAGAGGATATGAATTCATTTACCCTCTTTGGGTTAAACATATTTCTTTTAATATATATAATATATACATATGTTGTTGATGACAATAGAAAGTCTGAAAAAAATATTTATCTATCAATCTTTTCTTATATATAATAATAATTAATATAGTATTGTTCTCTAATTAACTATTTTTCTGAAAATTACTTTTTGTAACTCATTTATATTTTCAAATTACCAAATTGCATGACTCCTATTTTTTTTCCATGGAAATTGTTTTTTGCTTCACTATATCTTTCTACTAATATAATAATAATTCCCCTTAAAGATAAATTTACATCTGCAAGCAAAATGTTATTAGTGACCAGAGACATCAAATATAAATTTAAAAGAACACTACATTTACTTGGAGAAAACGCTACTTATTATTGCGGAGATCATATTTTTTTCAGTAGTAAGATATGATACACACTTTAAAGAGTCGGAACACTTATATAAGAGTAAGACATGACAACAGAGAGGGCGGTTTCAAGCATGGATGGAAGCAAAGCAGAGGAAATGGGGGCGTTGCGTTTCAAGTTAAATAGGGATTGCTCTGTTGACGGAGGGGTAGACGACGGTGGCCGGATGCGCCATGATCCGTCGCCCCTTCATGTGGCGAAAGATGTAGACCACGGCCCCCACCGGCCACTCCACTACCGCCGCCGCGGCGAACGCCACAAACCCCAAAGTCGGCCCCACCACCTTGCACCGGCACGGGTTGCTCCTCGTCCCGCATTGCACGCACACTGGTACGAACGTTCCCACCATCCTCTCTCTTCTTCTTCTTCTTCTTCTTCTTCTTCTCGTGTCCTAACTGGTCGCAAAGCGATTGCTGTGTGCTGTGGAATGTAATGGAATGGAATTGGATGACTACGAAGCGTTCGATGGAATGCTTATATATATAGAGAGACGATGGACTTGGCGAGGAGACCGGATTGCTTGGCACGTGTTGGGGGTACGTGTTCTTCGGAGAGGTGCCCTTGTGGCGGAGATGTTAACTGGTGGTTGCCACGGCAAATGTTCAACTGCCACGCGTGAGTTGGATATATATTGCATAAAATAAATTATCTTTGGACACAGGAACGGATCTTTCTTTTGTTTTTGCATTACTTTTGACCTGTTTCGTTTATTGGTTATAGAGGAATCTAGAGCCAACTCATCAACTTAAATTAATTAAATATAGTTAAATGACATTTATAAATATTATAAAGGCACGATAAATTACTGGAAAATATAAATTAGTGTTTGGATGAATTCCAGTTTTATGCAAATATATGTACGAATTAGATATTTTATAAACAAAGAAAACAACATAATATATATTCTTTATAATTATAGTGTTTTAAAACAAGAGCTATATAATAAATATTATGAAAAAAGTAGTAAAAGCATAAAAAAAAACCTAATACATTGACCGACAAGATTTTTAAATTTATTTTCAAAACAGTTTTCGAATTTAAGAAAATCACTTGAAGAACCCGATGTGTATATATATACTTGTATATATAATCTATTTAACTTTGTGAACAAATATAAAAAATCTGCAAATCAGTAAACATAAATATTAAAATATATAATATGTGGAATTCCTCTTAATAATATAATATTTTTTTTGGATGAGTTTTTTGAGACTTTATACTTTTATAAATTTTATAATTTATAAAAGTAGAGTCCCAAGAGATCATCCAAAAAAATTAATATGTGTTTTTAATTGAAAAAAAATTAGAAATATGTAGGATGATCTTTTATTAATCAGCCTTGTTAATAAATCTGGTCGTTGGAAGAAAGCAAGTAAATAATACTGCAACATGTAATGTAATAATACTATGCGATTAGTACGTATATCAAATGGCTAATAGTAATACTAAGTCGAATAATAACCCACCCTTGTATCTGGTCCTTCCCTGACTTCATTTGAACGGTGTGAAGAGAAAAGAAAACATAGTTTTCTGTACCTTTTATAAAATGGTTGTTAAATATCATTTGTATTTTTTTCCCTCCATATATTTAAGTTTGGATTGGACCGACGTTTAAATTTTACAATACAACAAAACATGGCTAATCTTATATTCATATATGATGCATGTGAATTGAATTAAGAGACGCTTATAGGATTAATTCCAAGTTAGTTGTAACCCTAAGATTATATAAAATGGTATACTAATGCATTCTAAAATATAGAATCATGAAAAATCAAAATAATATGTAGTTTTATATAATAATTAGTCTATTAACTCATGTGATGCACGGTTATTACAAAAATACAATATAAACATATGAATCATCCCAACTCAATTATCATAATATATAATTTTAGTCATTATATAAAATATTTATTTTACAAAAAATAAATAAATAGTTAACTTGCATCATCTTATGTCACAATTCAATAATCTTATCAAAAATATAAATAAAAATAAAAAATAAATATTTATTGAATGAAATGAAAATTAATAAATATAACTATCACAATTCAATTACTCAAATTTCAGTAAAACTTAATATAAGAAAATACAAAAAATAAGTTAAAATAAAATATGAAGATAAGATTCATTATTTTGTTAGCCAATAAAACCATTCTCTACTTTGTTTAATAACCTAAATTCAAATGAAAATTTTATAAAGTACAACGACAATTAAAATTATTTATATAATAAAATATCAATAAATACGTTGCACCAAAATATTGCATAATGAATATAATTTTATTATTTTCTCACTTAAAAGTATAAATTACTTATGTAAGAATAAATTAATGATGATTTTAACTTAAACGCTAATAATAATAAAGTTATAACTTAAATAGATATCTAATATAATTCTATGGACATTTTTTATATTTATAAACTTATTAGATTGCATCAAATTATTATTTGATAAAAGTTTCAGTTGCAATTCCCTTTGTGAAAGAATCAACCAACATATCACTCATAGGCACATAGGTCACTGTCATTTTTTTCTTATCCACTATATTATGAATAAAGTGATACTCAATCTCAATATGTTTTCTTTTTAAATTGTTGACTCCATTATATATTAATCTTACAACTGTTTGATTATCACAATACATCAATAATGATCCAATGATCAAACTGAACCCTAATTTCAAAAGGAAATGCTTGAGTCATACTCTATGGGTGAGTGTTGTACTGCAAGCAATATACTCAACCTCTTGTGTGTGTCTAGTCACACATCCCTATTTTTTGCTGCCCCAAGAAACAACAACACCATTAAAAGACTTTCGATCATCTATATCATTGTTGAAATCCACATCTGAATACCCTACTACCTCGAGTGTATCAGTATGATATGTCAGTCTCAATTGTATCGTGCCCTTCAAATATCGTAGTATCCTCTTAATGGGCTTACAGTGGGTTTTCCCAAGATTTTTGAATTTTGCGGGATTTGATGATTCTCTCTAGATTAGTATCATTTACGAGATGCTCCTTTTATGAAATGCATGTGCATTCATACATATATGACATGTCATGATAAAAATAGCCTTGTGGCATGATTTAAGCATAGCATCGGAGAAGGATCAACTCTGAGTAAGTGCGACAACTATTAAGTCATGTTCATAGCGACAACCATTAAATCCTTGGCATACTACTATTTTTCCAAGTGGACGACGTCGATAAAGGTAAACTATTAAGACCGCCTATGATTGGCAAGCCTCAGTCCGCACAATTATTCAATTAGATTTTCGTATTGGCTGTACGACCTTAGTGAGGGTTTCTTCATCCTTTAGCTTACTTTCTTTTGTAGCTAAGAAGGACAAATATTTTACATGGCATTCATTGCATTATTTTATCGTCGTTTTATCGTATTGCATTATAGGCTTCAATTTTCTTGATTTTTGATATTGTGTTCCCTTCACTCACTGAGTCATTTTAATGCTCACTCATCTCTTCCAATTTTGTAGTTGATGATTGCTAGATATGGTTGTGATGTTCATGGGTTGGGGTTTGTACATGTGTGAGGTCGACAGATTAGAGTAGTCCAGTTGTCTTTGCTTATAGCATTTACTTATGAATAGGAAACTTATATAGTTCCTAACTTTTCATTAATCTCTTGTTATTCATCCATTTTGGCCATTCGAATTTGAGATTTTGATAATATCCCACTTATGAATTCCTGAGGATCAATGTTCCTCATATTCGTATACTGTGGTTAAGCCATTGTGCTCCTGTGATCACATACATTACATTTTATGGATAGTTATCCCTTTTTATGTTATATTCAGTTCATATAAATTGTTATATACATGGGCATTTTTGCCATTTATCATTTTACGCCGAGATGTTGCCGAAATTTTTGGCAATTTCGAAAGTTAGTTTATTTTTCTTATCATGTTTCCGCAACATTCAAATATTTGAACTTTATATAATGTTATGTTTATTTTACCCTCTCGTGACGGCTAATGGTCGACTATGTCGGGGTTGGTCGTCACAAAAGGAGTCTGATTTGTCTGTCTTCTTGAAAAATAAAAGTGTAACATCCCTGGCCAAGGCGTGATATTATCTGCTCTGAGTTCTAGAGGTAGCTCCCATCATGCACTCACGATGTAGCACTTAGCACCTCATGGCTTTCTAACGCGTCACGCCTAATGAAGGTAATGTTCTCATATATACCCAACATATCTCTCGTGACTTGTGCATGTGGGACTAATCCAAGGCATGCCTCTTGCATCCTTCCCCCCTTGAGGGACACAACGTCCTCGTTTAGTGATCTCCCACCATGACACAGAGGCCCACAGGAGTGGCTCTGGTACCATAACTAACATCCATGGCCAAGGCATGATATTGTCCGCTCTGGGTTCTAGAGATGGCTCCCATCGTGCACTCACGATGTAGCACTTAGCCCCTCACAGCTTTCTAACGCGTCACGCCTAGTGAAGGTCATGTTCCCATATATACCCAGCATCTCTCCCGTGACTTGTACATGTGGGACTAATCCAAGGCATGTCTCTTGCATCAATCATTAGTCCCACATGCACAAGAGATGCTGGGTATATATGGGGACATGACCTTCACTAGGTGTGACGTATTTTGATAAAATCATGTGGTCTAAGGCCCAGACCGGACAATATCACGCCTTGGTCAAGGGTGTTACATATGGTATCAGAGCCACTCTGTGTGAGCCTCTATGTCATGGTGGGAGATCATTCAACGAGGACGTTAAGTCCCTTAAGAGGGAAAGGATGCAAGAGACATGCCTTGGATTAGTCCCACATGTACAAGTCATGGGAGAGATGCTGGGTAAATATGGGGACATGACCTTCATTAGTTGTGACGCATTTTGATAAAATCGTGCGGGCTAAGGCCCAGAGCGGACAATATCATGCCTTGATCAATGGTGTTACAAAAAGTCCTCCAAAATTTGTCACAATGGTGTTCTATGATCAAGGACTTTAGATAAAATTTCCTTGTATCTTTCCCATGCTTCATACAAGATCTCAATCATCCTCTTGCTTAAATGATCTCAACTCATTCTTTATCTTCGTAGCCTTCTGAGTTGACAAACTTGGTGATGGATTTATCTATAAACTAATCCAGTTGTGATTGCTCCAGTAGATAATGTGCCCAACCAAGTTGATGCTTTATCCCTTAGAGAGAAAGGAAAAAACTTGCAACTTGACTCATCAAACATGTGGTTACACTTAAATGTGTTACAAATCCGAATGAAGTTATCTTGTTTGGTATAAGAATTTTCATTCATTGCTCCCCCGAACTGACTTGCTTGAACCATCCTCACTATCGAGGGATTGATTTCAATGTTGTTCGCGTGGATGGTGAGGAGAACCACATTGGATTCAACCTTTTTATACTTAGAGGATACATAGTCATTCATGGTCATCTCAACAAGTGGAACCACAACTCTTGCTTGTTCGCCAGCCATTCTGATTACTTTTCTTAGTCTTCAGGCTATCTTCTCGATTGTTGGATACGAGGATTGTATTCTAGAATCCTACTATAATCCCATGAACTAATAAGAGGGGTACATTGGTTCAAGATAAAATATTTTTTCAAAAGAATAAAAATAAAGATAAAAAAATATGATTAAGATAGGATTAATATGAAAATATGAAGACATCAAGCACTGGACCAGGATGATAAGTAGGGATAAATTAGGTGTTAATTAATCAAAAGTAGTTTTAATCAATTCCTAAGAGGATTAGGGTTTACTAAAAGTCTGATTTCCTCTTCAATATGCATTAACTATCTTAAGTCTAAAAGACTCTATTGTTCTTCTCCATGATGCCAATCTAATTTACTAGGAGTTTGAAATGCATTAAGTGTAGGATCGGGATGGCACCAAGAGGGGGTGGGGGTGAATTGGTGTATTAAAAGACTTTTACTACTTTTACTATGTTAGATTAGTCTAATCAGCGGAAGCATATAAATGCAAATATAAACAAGTAGTCGAAAAGAAGAAAGAAAATAAACAAGCACACAAACACAAGGTTTGTTGACGAGGTTCGGCTGAACTCCTAGTCTACGTCCCCGCTCCGGTCTTCTCGAACTCGAGACCTTCGGAGATCACTAACTCCTTCTTCAAGGGCGAAAGCTCCCTTACAACTTCTCCTTTCTTTCTCGAGGACAAGGAGACAATCTCTTACAGTTTGCTCACGAACTCACAATTCCTTCTATCCTGGATTCTTCACTCGAATCGCAGAAGGGGAACTAAGACTTTCTATCGCTCAATGCTCTCACTGAATATTTTGCCAAAGTTATTTTCCAAGACACTTGTGATTATAATATATACTCTGCACTAACGACCTAATTCCCTCACTCAGAAAACTAGCCATTAATGCAAGTACAGCACCTTCGCCTACCCCTCAGTCGCCCACTGCTCCTGCCTCGGTCGACCGCTCCTCTAGTGAAGTCTCCACTTGAACTGTCGCTTGGTGCTTCGTTTGTCTACCGCTCACTCTCGGGCGTCCGCGGCTTCAAGTGCTAAAGCCTTTGTCCCTCTGTCAAGCTCCTTCGGTCGTCCGCCAATCCTTTGGCCACC
>LTAE01011629.1:2971-13026 GCA_001647135.1 Pontederia paniculata | reverse complement strand
ATCCTTACTTTCAGAAGAATGAGATTGAGAAATTGGTAAGAGAAATGTTAGAGCAAGGTATCATACAATACAGCTCTAGTGCTTTTTCTTCTCTAGTCCTGTTGGTTAAGAAGAAAGATGGTACATGGCATTTTTGTGTGGATTATCGGACACTTAATAGTAACACAGTAAAAGACAAGTTTCCAATTCCTACTATTGATGAGCTACTGGATGAATTGTGTTGGGCAACTTATTTTTCAAAATTGGATTTACGGGCAGGATATCATCAAATAAGGATGCATCCGGAAGATATAGAGAAGACAACTTTTCAGACTCATGAAGGGCACTATGAGTTCTTAGTAATGCCGTTTGGTCTCACTAATGCGCCCTTTACGTTTCAGGCCATAATGAACATATTATTTGCAAATTATCTGAGGAAATTTATTATTGTTTTTTTATGATATTCTGGTTTATAGCAAAGACATGAACTCTCATCGACAACATCTCACCGCGTCTCTACAATGTTTGAAGGACAATTCATTTTATGTGAAGAAGAGTAAATGTTGTTTTGCTCAGGCTCAGATCGAATATTTGGGTCACATAGTCTCAAGAGAAAGGGTGGAGCTTGATAAAGGGAAAGTTGCTGATGTCCAGGATTGGCCAACTCCAGTTAACCTTAAACAACTAAGAGGGTTTTTGGGCTTGGCAGGGTATTATAGGAGATTTATTAAAGGATACACTAGTATTGCGAGTCCTTCAACAGATTTGCTTAAACGTGATGCTTTCAAATGGACAGATGAAGCTACATATGCCTTACATTCTTTGAAAGAGTCTCTAATAACTACCCCAATTTTACGGTTACCCGATTTCTCTAAAGGTTTTGTAATTGAAACAGATGCTTCAGAATCAGGAGTGGGAGCTGTCTTGTTACAGGAGGGACATCCTATCAGTTATTATAGTAAAAAGTTGTCTGCAAGCATGCAGAAAGCTTCGGTATATGTCAGGGAAATGTTTGCGATTGTTGAGGCTGTGAGAAAGTGGAGGCAATACTTATTGGGACAGCATTTTATTATCAAAACTGATCATAAGAGCCTTAAGGAAATCCTAACTTAGGTTATTCAAACACCTGAACAGCAACAATACATGGCCAAGCTATTGGGTTACGATTTTTCTATTGTATATAAGCCTGGTACCGAGAACAGAATTGCGGACGCACTGTCCAAACAACATGCTTCTGAAGCCACTTTTTGTGGGATCACAATGCCTGTTATTCATCTAGTTGATGATCTTATTCGGGAATTGATCAATTGAGACAGTTGATGAGACGTAAAGAGGAAGACGGGGAGCAGTTTCCGAAATTCATTATCCGGAATGGTCTTCTTTACAAGGGAACTCGGTTGTTTCTATTACCTAACTTTTCATCTAATTCCTAGCCTGTTGAAGGAATTTCATGAGACACCTATCGGAGGTCATTTGGGGGTCCTAAAGACTTACAAGCGTATCAGCTGAATTTGTCTAGGAAGGAATGAAGAAGGCAGTTGAAGATTATATGTGAACTTGTCAGATATGTCAGCAAGTCAAACATTCAACTGCTTCAGTATCTGGTTTATTACAACCCTTACCGATTCCTGATCGTGTTTGGGAGGATGTTTCCATGGACTTTGTGACTTCACTTCCTAATTCTGGGGGATTTACAATTGTTTTTGTGGTTGTTGATCGACTTACAAAATATTGTCATTTTGGAGCTCTATCTACACATTATATTGCTCATAAGGTAGCCCGACTTTTTGTAGACATGGTTATTAAACTACATGTATTTCCAAGGAGCATTGTTTCTGATAGAGATACTATCTTCTTAAGTTCTTTTTGGAAGGAATTGTTTCGTCTCAGTGGAACTACACTATGTATGAGTTCGGCTTATCATNTGGTTGTTGATCGACTTACAAAATATTGTCATTTTGGAGCTCTATCTACACATTATATTGCTCATAAGGTAGCCCGACTTTTTGTAGACATGGTTATTAAACTACATGTATTTCCAAGGAGCATTGTTTCTGATAGAGATACTATCTTCTTAAGTTCTTTTTGGAAGGAATTGTTTCGTCTCAGTGGAACTACACTATGTATGAGTTCGGCTTATCATCCATAGACTAATGGTCAGACTGAGGTAGTCAACCAATGTATGCAACAATATCTCAGATGTTTTGTGATGGACAAACCGATGACTTGGGTTAAGTATCTGTCTTGGGCCGAATTTTCTTTTAACACTTCCTATCATACTAGTTCGAAATTCACTCCATTTGAACTTGTATATGGCCGAAAGCCACCTACTATTCCCTCCTACATCAGAGATCAGTCTCATGTGGAGGCTATTAATTTTGAGCTATTGGACAGAGATGAAGTATTACGTCTTTTAAAGGCCAATCTACTTAAAGCACAACATCGCATGAAAACTATAGCTGATAACCACCGACGGGACAAGGAGTTTGCAGTTGGAGATATAGTTTTTGTCAAACTCCAACCTTACAAACAGACCTCTTTGCTTTATCAGGGTTCTCATAAGCTATCTCCTAAATTCTATGGTCCATTTCCGATTTCTAAGCGGATAGGGACTATTGCTTATGAGTTAATTTTACCCCCTACTTCTAGGTAGCGTTTGGATAGAGAACCGGGGTTCTCCTGGTTCCACTGAATAGATTGATTTGATATATTAGGTCTAGAAGGTGTTTGGATGAACCGTTTGAGAACCCAAAAATATAGAATTATTTTTTTAAAAAATAAATTAATTATAAATAAAAATAATAATATTAGTTTGATACATAAAAAAATATTTTCTAAAATCATAATAAATAACAAAATATATAAAATATTTTAGAAATATATTGTTAAGTTAAAAATTAAATTATAATATTTAAAATAAACATTAATATGAAAGTATTGAGTTAATAATTTAAAATAAATATTAATAATCTTAATAAACGTTAATAATTTTAATAAACACTAAAAAACTTAATAAATGTTAATAATTTAATACGTTAATAATAAACATTAAACATCTTAATAAATGTTTAATAAAAGTTAAAAATACTAGTAAAACTTAAAATAAACATTAATAATATATTTTTAAAATTATATTATTGAATTAGTATAAAATCAAAACTAACAATTTAAATATTGACAATTTAAATTAAACAAAAAGATAATATTAAACTAGAATTATAATATTAAGTTAATATAAATTAAGATTCAATATTTAAAATTAAATATTAATAATTTAAGTGAAAAATTAAAGTTAAAATAAAATAAAAAAAGAAATGAAACGTGAGGTAGAAAGAGTAAAAGAAAAAAAAATGAAAAAAAAAACGGTCACATCAACATCAAAAAATGTAAAAAAAAAAGAAAAAAAGCTACTTTGGGTGGAACCTCCAGGTTCCCCTGGAGCACTAGAATTGGGGTCACGTGACCCCAAGTTCTAGTGATGCGGTTCTACCTCGGGTTCCGCCAAACGGTTCGCGTTTGGCGGAACCCGCTGGAATCAGGCCCGGGTTCTGGGCCTGGTTCCCATCCCAAAACGCAGCGCTAAGATTCATCTTGTGTTTCATGTTTCTAAGCTGAAGAAAGCTCATGGAATGAGCAATGCTCCAATATCTTTGCCTGAGTTGTCTACTGAGAAAGGTCCTATTGTTTCTCCTATGGTTATTTTGGCAACCCGGACAATTAAACGTCAAGGTTGTTTTGTTCCGCAAGTTCTAGTCCAGTGGTCGAGAAAAGACCCTACAGACACAACTTGGGAAAATTTGAGGAGTCTTCGGGTTGCCTATCCTAATTTCAACATCGAGGACGATGTTGTGTTTCAAACAAAGGGGGAAAATGTTATGTCTCAACATTGTACAGATAAGGAAAATATAGAAAGAGATGAGTCAAATAGAGCTGAAAACAAAAACAGAGCAAGACAGTGAAGAAGAAGTAGTCAGAGAAGAAAAGCAAGACAGCGAAGAAGAAAATGTAGAAGAGAACGAAGAGGAGGAAGTAGTGAAAGAGCAAAATAGTGAAGAAGAAGCAGTAATCAGAGAAGAAGAAAACCGGGAAACAAAAGTAAGAAGACAACGAAGAAAACCAAAATGTTTTGATGACTTTGTGATGTAAGAAACAAAAAGAAGAGAAGAGAGGAAAGGCGTGTAAAACGATGTGTAAAGCTGCGGCTTATAAATAGAGAAGGATGTACAAAGAGAATTTATCTTTTGAAGCATCAATAAAAATAGTTCTTGGAGCCTCCTGGAGCTCGAATCCGGCGTCCTCTCTCTCTTACTTCTTTTCTCCATCCACCTTTCTCCTTTGAGCCTTGAGTTTTCCGGCACCTTGAGTTCCTCTTGCGTAGATCACCGGCGACGATCTTGTAGAGGCACCTGCGTCTTCCACCTCCGAAGCAGCCGACGGGGGCACCGCTCCGCGCTACAAACCCTAACCTGCAGAAGACAAAGAGAGAAGAAACGGTGGAGAGAGAATAAATCACGGGCGACTTATATATTTTCGTAGGCGGAGTACTCGAAGTTTTGCCTCGACGCGCGAGACAAGTTGGGTTGCCGAAGTGTGGGCTTCCACAGTAGAACGCTACAACAAGTTTTATCAAATTTACAAGCATTTGTTAGAAAATATACAAGATAAGCTTCCGGGCTTATCACATAGTTTTGGACGAGCATTTCATTCCCTCTGCATGACTTGGTTACTTGGACTTGCATTTCTGCATGGTTGACATGGCCTCTTAAGATCACACATATATATTACGTATGGTTGAGCTTTAACAATTAAGTTGTTCATGTCAATCCGTCCTCTAACATTGACTGTCAAATATATGAACCATTCTTACACATTATTAACCATTCTTAATTAATTATACGATCCCAAAAACTGACTTTGACTAAAAATACCTTTTACCGTTGATTTTCTGTACTATAAATAACTGATCTTTTGTGTCCGCATGATCCATCAGCTCAAAACAGAAGAATTTAATCAGATTCACAAGGAGTTCACTAATCAAGGAGGGCAAAAGAGAAGAAGGATCTAGCTACTACCATGCAAATCTCAGCAATGCCACCTGTTGCTCATGTTCACTCCACCATGGAAGTCCATTATGGACCTCAGCAGAATTGTCAAAACGGAGAGGTGCAAAGCAATAAGCTGAAGTACTCCTCGCCTGATCATAAGAAGGATGGTGGTTTAATTAAGGTAGGTGAATATATGGTGGAGTATTGATGAACTCCATTAGACCTACTCTCTGAGTCTCCCTCTCCCCTCTGTGTGCATTTGATCAATTGATTCATGCATTTTTCTCTTCTTCTTATGTTTTCTCTTTTTCTTCCGTTTTTGAGAGTCCATTTAATCTTGTATTGACACTAATCAGATGCATGTTTACTATTGTGTCATAGGACAAGCCAATTGAGAAGGTAGATCCTGGACCAGGACCCATAACCAACTGAATTACCATGTAAAGATGAATTCTACAAGCTTTGGGTACTACAGAAAAATTATAAGTGAGGAGTTTGTTAAAAGTACGTATGTTATGTCGTGAGACAGAATGGGTAAATAAGGAAATACAGTAGCTTATGGATCTAGGACGAGGTGTTTAATTAAGATACTAGTCGTTTTCTTTTTCCTTTTTTCATCTTAATTTGATGTTGTAATTATGGTTTTAGTTGAATTCTATTTGTAAACCGCATAATAAAACAGTTTATTTTTTACTAAAAATTAGAAAATATTTTTATCCATATATTGAAATTTGTGTTCTTTTATCCTCTAACTCTTTTTCGGTAAATTCTAAAACAAAATATTGGTGGATTTGAAAATCAGTATTTTTTAATCAAATGAAGTAGGGGTGTTCACCGGGTCGGATCGACCCGATGAACCCGACGATCCGAACCGACCCAATCTCATTTGAGTCGGATCGGATCGTTAGTCGGGTCGAACCCGAACCGACCCGACCATAACCCGATCACCAACGGGCCGAGTACGAATTTCAATTTTTCGAACCCGATCAACCCGACCCAACTCGATGACCCAAACTTTTATATATATTTATTAAATTTAAACTAATTTATTCTTAATAAAAAAATTATATTACTTTAAATTAAAGTATATTACAAATGTATACTTCATATCCTTTAAATCATTATAAAACATTGAAAAAAATATGTTTATTTATTTTTTAAAATATAATTGATGCTGAGTATTATAAAAAAATAATTAAAAATATATGAAAATATTCAATCGGATAAACCGATGACACGACCCGATCCAACCAACCCAATGAAGGTCGGGTTGGATCGGATTCGATGACTATTTTGTCATCAACCCGACCCAACCCAACCCGAACAAAATCAATCGAGTTGGGTCGGATTTGGGTTCAGGTCGGGTCAAACCCGACCCGTGAACACCCCTTAAATGAAGTGAAAAACATGCAAACATTTAATGTATTTTAAAATTATTTACAGGTTTAGATATTATTTGATCCTTGTGCAGAATATGGAGATTTATAATGTGCATTGTCAGTCAATTAAAAATAAGATGAGATTTATACCAATGTTTTTATAATCGGACCGGAGATCGGACCGGACGTTCAATTGGGTCATGGTTGAATCGGTCGGATCGGATTCGACCGGGTTGAACCGGATTTTTATTAAAATAATATTATTTATAATAATTTAAAATATATAGTATAATTAGTAGTATATGATATGTTAAAATTTTAAAAAATCTTCTATTGATTACATATTAATGTATATTTATTGTGTTTGAAAAGATTAATGCTATTTAAAATAATGATTATCGATAAATTATTATTAGTGTTATTTCCAAGTTATATAATAATAATGATGTTATACTAGTTTTTAAATATACTATAACTAATATTTTGTAAGAAAATAGCAAACATTAATATTAACATATTAATTATATATTATAATAAAAAACTAATTGTAGTTTTAAAGGAATAATATTTAAAACAAGTTTTATTTTATTTTAGTAAAATTCACGTAAAAATTTTGTCATTATGTTTAATTATTTCTTTTTCTTTATTTGCATTAATTTCCTTTCCTTATTTACACTTTTTTTTCATTTTTCATTTTTCAATTTTTCTCTCACTTGTTTATTATGTATCTCTTCGTTTTATATTTTTATATTTTACTTCTTTTTAGTCACATTTTAAATCTAGTATTGATAATTTTAATATTTTTTTTTTGCATTTTATGTTTACCTCTTTCCATTTTCATTTCTATCTTTCCTATTTTATTTTCTATATCAATGATTTCTTTTTTTTTAACTTCTTTCCAATTTTAATTCTCTCCTATTTTATTAATATTTTTTTATATTTGTCCTCCTTAATTGCATTTGACTTTCCTTTCTTAATGCATTAATGACATAATTCTGCGTTAGTTGCACTAATCAATATTAAATGCACCATCTCACAACTTTCTAAATTAATCTCTCTTTTATTTTAAATTTTGAATTTGAACCGGGTTTTCACCCGGTTCACCGGTTTTTCGGTTTAATCCGGTTTTTTCCGGTTCATTTCGGTTGGAAGTCTCCTCCGATTTTGTGGTCAAACCGAACCGGATGGCCGACCGGTTCGCGGTTAAACCATTTGAACCGGCCGATCCGGTCCGATTTTGATAACACTGATTTATACATTATGAAAAGGAGATAAGACGTTTTCGACAATCGGATGGAAACTCTAGAACGACGTGCATTCCTTTTATAGATCAATGCCATCGTCCATCCCCGTCAACCTTCGCTTTCATGCTCGTTGACCGCATGCCCCTGCTATAGTCGTTGCCAGCCTACCATTGCTCAATTCCTCACGTGTCGACAACCTAGCATAGCTTCATTGGCGGAGGGAGGGGGATCAAGGGGGTGCACTGGCACCCCCTGAAAGTTATTTTTTTTAGTGGTACGAATTATATGTTAAAGATTGATTTTTTAGTGAGCAATATTAATTTTGATCTTAGATTCTAAGTTCGAATCTTCTAACTAAATAATTATTTTGGTGACCAATCAGTGCAAGAGTTTTTTCTGTGATGAATATTCCGAAGACTAAATTGCATATATGAAAAAAAATTATACTATCAATACTAATATCATTCTTGATAGATTTTAAAAAATATTTTTTGTTGAAATTAATTATTAAAATAGATATTTTCAATGTCATATATACAATTAAAATATTTTTTATATTATTTGTCATACTATTTTAATTTTTTATGACGATATTAGTTTAAAATGTGCACCCCCTGAATACCTTGTCTAGCTCCGCCCTTGCATAGCTTGCAAACTTTGGCGGCGCAATCAATACCTCCCTTACGTTATGAGCGTGTCCGAGCCATGAGGAAGCGATGAACATAATTGTCACCACTAACAATACCAATTGTTCATACATATTCCAATTGAAGAATCTGTCGTTTAACTATTTATGAATATTTCATAATAATTCAAAAATTTCTAAGTCTCATCAAGACAAAATGCTTATTAAAAAAGATTTCGATTGAAATTCCCTTCATGAAAAAATCAACTAACATATCATTCATAGACATGTATGTCACAATTACTTTCTTTTTTTTAACATATTCTAAATATAATTATACTCAATTTCAATGTGCTTTCTTTTTTAACTATTATCTTCAAAGTATCAAACTTATGATAGCTTGATTGTACATCGATAATGTTCTTCTGACCAAATCGAGCCCTAATTTCAAAAAGAAGTATATGAGTCATACTACATGGGTGTCTGCTATGGTGCAAGCAATGTACTCAACCTCTTATGTGTCTAGTCACATATCCTTGTTTCTTATTTGGATGCCCCAAAAAATTACTGCCCACAAGAAATAAGTGATTTATCATGGACTTTGATCGTCTATGTCACCATCAAAATTTGCATCTGAATATCCACCCTCGAGAGTGTCAATTTGATATGTCAACCTTAATTATACCGTGCCCTTCAAATATCACAATATTCTTTTAGTGACCTCCCAATGAGCCGTATCACAATATTCTTTTAGTTGACCTCCCAATGGGTCGTTCCAGGATTACTTTAAAATTTACTAATCAGGCTTACCACATAAGCCAAATAAAATTAATTTCTTCGAAGTATCACATACATCAAGTTTCTCACTACTTCTACATAGGGCACTTCTAAGTGTTTCTGCCCCTTATTGGGACATAA
Source organism: Pontederia paniculata (assembly GCA_001647135.1). Classification (NCBI taxonomy): domain Eukaryota; kingdom Viridiplantae; phylum Streptophyta; class Magnoliopsida; order Commelinales; family Pontederiaceae; genus Pontederia; species Pontederia paniculata. The sequence goes on along the minus strand of LTAE01011629.1, from coordinate 3,836 downwards.
ACTTTTATTAAGTCTTTTACCAATTACTAGCTCGGTGCAGAATTGCTATTCTACATCCCAAATCTTCTCATATCTTATTAATATGTTATTCTTGACTTAAACTCGAACTTTTGAGTTTATGCCATGCGTAATTTGAATGCCCATTACATAATATGCTTGTCCAATATTTTTAATTTCAAATTGTTTGCTCAATTTACTCTTAATTACATTAAGCATTCCTATATCATTTCCAACAAGCAGTATATCATTCATATACAATGACAATATCACAAGAATGCTTTTATTTTTTTATGTATACACAATGATCTAATTTGTTCGTCCTAAAATCAAATTGGTCTATCATCTTATGGAACTTCAAGTACCATTATCTAGATGTTTGCTTTTCATGAATGCAACTATTTTATTTTAAACACTTATTCTCCTGACCTTTCACTTGAAACCCTTCAGATTGTCTCATATTTACATTTTCGACAAATTTCTATTTAGGAAAGTCGTCTTGACGTCCATTTGGAATACTCCAAATCCGTATGTACTACGACTGCTAAGTTCATTTGTCTTGACAAAAAACTAACTATTGGATAATAAGTTTATTGAAAGTCTATTCCGATTTGTTGAGTATAACCCTTGACTATCAATCTTTGTACCTATCGAGAAAACTATCAGCTTGATATTTTCTCTTAAATACTTATTTGTACCTTTGGATTGCTTGCCTTTTGTTAAGTCACATAATGCTCATACTTTGTTTTGATCAATTGAGATTGTTTCTACTTTCATGGCGGCTGACCATGTTTCTGATTCATCAGAATATTTGTTATTTATTTTTTGTAAATCTAACTATTGGGTGAAATAAAAAGTGTGTGTGGAG
>LTAE01011628.1:2115-14971 GCA_001647135.1 Pontederia paniculata | reverse complement strand
ATGTGTCTTGATCCAAGGGGGGCCTTGCTGATATTGCTAGTTATAAGCTTGTGGATTCCTATTCCCTGATTGTTTATTTTGACCATAAGATATTAATGCATTCATTTGTTCCTCAAGAACTTCTTGTACATTATACCTTGGGAACTGTAGTTCAAGGTCATGTGATCTGGTGATCCACATCTGTCACACCAGGTGGGGGTAGCTTGATTGTAGCCAGGGGCAGCTTCAGCAGCAAATACTCTCAAATTAGGTGTGTTGTTGCTCTGATTTTGATTACTCTTGGCAATAGCCCTCTGTACCATTTCCTCAAGTTTAGCTGAAATCTGATCCCAATTCCCAATCTCTGAACTGGTGCTTGTTTGAGGTTTTTGTCTATTGGCTCTATCTTGCATCCAATTGTGGTGATTCATGGTGACATCCTCAATGAGTTTATAACTTTCATCAGTATTCTTGGTCATGAACATGCTCCCAGCTACTGAGTCTAGAGAACTGTTGCTAGCCGGAGCTAGTCCACTATAAAAAGTCTAAATCACAATCCATTTCTAAAATCCATGATGGGGGCAGCTCCTCAACATGTCTTTGAATATTTCCCAAGCTTCATAAATAGTCTCGTTCTCCCACTGCAGAAAGGATGTAATATGATTTCTCATTGTTACTATCTTTCTAGGGGGAAAAAATCTTGATAGGAAAGCAGCCACCAACTCATCCCAAGTTTTAATTGTTTCAGGTTCAACTTACCTCAACCAGGTTTTAGCTCAGTCTCTTCAGGAATATGGGAATAATCTGAGCCTAATTGCATCACTTGACACATCTTGCATTTGAATGTATCACATATCTCCAGGAATGTAATCAAGTGTTGATTAGGGTCTTTTGTGGGCAATCCCCCAAACTGATTATGTCCAAGTACCGCAATGAGAGTCGAATTCAGCTGGAAATTGTTTGCATTAACAACTGGCCTAGCTATCCCTGAATTCAATCCAATAGCTGTGGGGGTGCAGAACTTTTGCAAAGATCTATTTGCATCTGGATTTGCCATCTCAATCTGTTGTCTAGCCACCCGAGCTCTTCTTCTTAATTCCCTTTGTACTCTTCTTCTTATCCTAAAATTCCTCTCTACTTCAGGATCAAAATTTCTCAATTCTTCTTCTGCACTGCTAGAGCTTGGCATGCACAGTTAGAAGCAAGTGCAGCATTTATTAATAATGTGGAAAAACTGAATTCAAGCAAAGTGTGAAAGAGCTAATTACAAAAAGGAAAAAAAACAATCAGATTGAAAGAAGAAAAGTGAACTATAAACAGTGATACTCGAATATAGACAATGATAGTTAATGATTTAGCTCGGTACCAAACAAAGAGTTGAATGTAAAAAATCAAAATCTCCCCAGCAATGACGTCTAAAACTTGATGAGCATAAATCGTGTATGTCAAAAATGAAGGTGGTACCAAATTTTCTGGACCTGGGGGCACCTAGACAAAAAAATAGGATATCAACAAGTCTTAAAAATAAACCTAAACACACAACTTCAACAGCAAGTATACGGTAATCTTTATAGTATTGTAGGATCAAATCCACGGGGAAAATAGAAATTCACAACTCAATTTCTCTATTCTAACACGAACTGAAATCAAGAAGAAATATCTTTTGTGCAGAAATTTAGATAAGCTAGAACTAAAATTCGAAAAGAAAAGTAAACTAAATATTTTTGGTGTTTTAGATTTAAGATAAGTAAAAGCAGAACCAATACGAAGGAAATCAAATCACTCGAATAGAGAAAATAGCCGGGACATAAGAATTATTTTCGAACCCTACTTGCAAATGAACACGTGAAACTCAAATAATATCTACTTGGGATGTTAAGGGATCAAACCTAGCTACTCTCGCAGTCAAGGCGTGAGCCTAAATCCCTAGAGATTTTTCCCATAACTCTCTGGAATGCAATGGATAACCTCTCTCCAATCTCCCCCAGATATCTATAGGAGCCTCTCAGATCCCACACGAGTACCTTAGACGAAGGGGTCGAGCCTCTCGGATCTCAATACCTCATGAATATGAGATACAAAGATAAGAGCTACTACTACTCTGCTTCGATGGAAAGATTAAGCCTCTCGGATCCCAACCTTCCATCGGGAACGATATAACAAATAGTCCACGACTTTCAAACTCAAATGTGCAAAATGTTAATAGAGAGAATCACAATCTACATGTTCCCAAATGGAATAGGTTGAGCCTCTAGGAACCCAACCTCCATGGAACATACAAGTTGTGTGTCACAGCCTAAAAAATCAGCACGTACACAAAACACATAACAAAAGGGAAGATTGGAAAGTCGAATGGAAATTCAAATGCATTAAAAGATAAATTCATATAACAAGTAGGTGTTCTCAAATCATCCCATGTCCAGGCCAAATCGTTTAGCCTCTAACAGCCATTAAACACATCACAACTTACATGATAACACAAGATTTCATCATTGAAAATTAATACAATTAAGAATCAACAACCATAAACCAATGATACTCCCAGATCTCCGCATCAAAACTTCCTTCTTCAGCTCTGGTTCTCTTCTTCTCTCCAATGGCGGTTCCACTCGATGCCTCCTCTCGGATGCATAACGGAGACTCCCTCTCTCTCTTCCCATTTTGCCTTTTATTCTTTTTTTTCTCTCATCCAATACTTGGATGCCACTTGTCATTTGTACAACCCTGTCAATATTCCTTGAAACCGCTAAGGAACCTTCCTCATTTGGACCACAACAATAGGTAGAGGAATCTGCAGATTTTGTTTCGTGTTTTGTCTTCTAGTGAGTTTTGGCAGGTACTGGCGGCAGATACCCCAGGTCTGTCTTCTTCACAGGTGCCCCATGTATAGTTTCCAAAACACATGTTGTTGGGCCTTGGGTAAATATCTGTAGGAAAAATCAGGCATAAATCATTCATTTTTTTAATAAAAAAGGTCATTGGGGTGAAAATGTGTAATTATGTCCAGGGAATTTCAAATTATGCAAATATTATAAAATGATGTGGCAATGTATGTACATGATGCGTAATTTCATAAGAAAGTGTAATCTTTGCATATGAAAATGGGCAGTGAATTCCCTGTCATCAGCAATGTACCCCTTGCAATTTCTTTTCCAGTGTCTTTCTTTCTTACATAAGTGACAACTCACTCCTCCTTTGAAGCTTGACTTTTCTTTCTTGTCGACCCCATCAATGGGGTTGAAGGTTTTATCTTTCGTGTCCTTGTCTTCCCTTTTTATTTTGTTTTGAGAAAACTTTTTCGTTCCAGAAGTAGAAGCAAGTAACATGACCTTTGATAAACTTGAAGAACTTTTATTCATGTCATCTTTTGCTACTTTGAGCATATGGAGTAGCTCATGTACCTCTTGTTCTTTCTTTTACCTATGATAATTCATTATGAATTTACCATAAGAGGGTGGTAAGGAGAAAAAAATAAGTCAATACTTAATGCCTTTCCAATTGTGACATCAAGCTCGGTTAACTTATCGATGAGATTGATCATCTGTAGTACATGATCATTCACAGAGTCTCCTTCAAGTAGTTTTGTAGAGAACAATTTCCTTGAAACCCTAAATATTTTGACATGAGATTTCTCATCATAGCATTCTTGTAGTTTATTAATCATGTCAATAACATGATAAGCATTTTCAAACTATTGAAGTGCACCACATATGGATGCAAGGATAAGATATTTGACATTCTCATCTTTTTCAAGTCATCTGTCTTCATTCTTGATATCTTTTTCATGGCTTTTTCACGATTTACTTTCGTTTGACATTCCTTTATCACATCAAGGCATTTGAGGCCTCTAAGACAGATCTTGAGGTTCCTCAATCAATCTTCAAAATTTGATCTGGTCAATTTGTATTGACCATAATCTTGGTGATATTTTGAGATTGAGCAAACATTTTGATCTAATAAAATGAAATAACATCATGTTAACAGTTTATCATGCTTATATAAATATCATTAAATTTGGACTTTTGTTTAATGGTAGTTCTCATTAGTCTTGTGAATTCTCATACACAAGGAAGAAAAAAACTATTCTTTCTTCTCTAATGAGAATTGAGATCCCTATAAATTATTCGCTGCACCAACATGATCTAAGTGAAATAATTCATAAGGTAGGGGAACCATTCCTTTCCAATCCTAACCATTATCCCAATCATACTTTAGTCACCAACTTGTATTCCGCACCCTAAAAGGATCGAAGAATATAAGTCGTCTAAGTTTGACCCATCAATCTAATGAATATGAAATGCAGATCATATTAACCCCCAATAATATGGGCAAAGTCAATTTGATGTTTCATTTCATTACATCAAATGTTTTAAGAAAATTTCCAACTATTTCTCACAAGAATTATTCTCCAATAATATGGACAAAAATAATCACATGTGATCCATAATTCTACTAATTCCTATTGATGGAAGACTACGTTTGAGGTTCACAATCTAGCCCATTATAAACTTAGTATTTGAAAAAAATTATAAGGTTAATTTTCTAAATTTAATCCATAAATCTAACGAATATGAAATACAAATCACATTAAACCCCAATAATATGGACAAAGTTAATATAATGTTTCATTTCATTTACATTGTATTTTAAGAAATTTTCAAACTATTTCTCACAAGGACTATTCTTCAATATTATGGACAAAAATAACCACATGTGATCCATTGCTATACTAATTCCTATTGATAGAGTTTTGAGGTTCATAACCTCGCCCATTATAATATAATATTGACTCATCAATCTAATAAATATGAAATACAAATTATATTAACCCCCAATAATATGGGCAAAATTAATATAATGTTTATTTCATTTACATCAAATGTTTTAAGAAACTTTCAAACTATTTCTCACAAGGACTATTCTCCAATAATATGGAAAAAAATAATCACATGTCATCCATAGTTCTACTAATTTCTATTAATGAAAAATTAGATTTTAGGCTCATCTGCTAATTATGTTAATTTTACACTAAGCATTATATGCAATTATAAAATATAAAATTAAAGCATAAAAAAATATTGATATTTGAACTCAGGACAAATACCAATTTCATCATATGATTATTTGATGAATTATTACAACTAATAATTCAGATGTGACTATTTGACACATAATAAATAAGATTTATCACGTAAAATATCACAAAAATCAAGATCATACTAGTTATGCTAATTTTACATTAAGCATCATATGCAATTATAAAATATAAAATTACAGCATGAAAATAATATTGATATTTGGACTTGGGCCAAATATATTTCATCATATGATTATTGGAAGAATTATTACCATTAATAATTCTAATTTGACGACTTTACTCATAACAAATTCATAATGTAAAATATCACAAAATCAAATAATGATGTTAACTATTTAAAATCATTTTTTTATGAACAACTAATTTTAAACACCTTTAAAATATAATTATTCAAAATTTAATATGTAATGAATTTTAAACTATTTAAAATATCTAGAGATTTTAGGTAATAAATTAAAATTTAAAAAATATTTTGAACTTTCTGAACTTTATTTGGATGATAATTGAGTCATCAACTAAAAAAAGAAAAGAAAAGATAAACTACAACTATTACAGTTTTGGGCCTTAGACGCATTCAGAATGGGCCAAAACCTTTTTTAAAATTTACTTCAGTTGGTTCGACCGAACCGGCAGCCCAACCGAATTGGCTAGGGCATCATCATGCCCTAGCACGGTTCTGTGGCCGCCACCACCGATCGCGTAGGCGCGCGACAACGATGGTCGCACCTAGCAGTGTCGTCAAGATGGGCGCGCGAGTCGTTGTGCCTGCGCGCAACCGCACACGCGCGCACATCCAATTTTTTTAAAAAGAGTAACTTCATGTAAACAAATTTACAAAAAAATTATAGATCTAATTAATCTATATTAAATCTAATTCTAAATAGACTTTGATACCACTGTTGGCAATTAAGATCTCACACGAATATAAGAAATCATTTTCTTTATCATAATCATGCGATCAAGGATCTATGGAATTGATTTAACATAAAATAGTTTAGATCATACCTGAGATATTTGTACTCTAAAGAGATTGATAGGAACGTCCCGTCTTGATTATCCTCTGAGGATCACAAGTGTGATCTCTCTAACTGTATCCACACCAAGACTAAGATGAACCTTGCACTTAGGGAGAGATAACTCTTATCAGTGATTGACTTGATTCTCAAGAGAGAATTCAATATTTATAGAGAGGTAGTTGTAACCAATTCAACCTCTTTCTCCCTTTTAACGGTCGTGATCAAATCATATATTGGATCAACTTTTGACTGTTGATTAATCATTAATCATGGTAACTAGAGTTAGGGCATACTTATTTACCAACATACTTATCATGATTCCCAATCACGTATGCATTAATACATTTACATGCTAATCTATATAAACATTATAACCAACCATCAAACCAATCATAATTATGGTACACTAATTCACTTAATTGTTGTTTATTTATGTATAAGGATCATATTTATTTAATAACTTTTCCCAAATTAGATTATTATACAATTAAAATTAGGCCTCATCAAAACTTTAATCCTAACATTCAAACATGGTGATATTAGGTTCGGCTATAAGGTTTACCGTTGCTACGAAGAACTCGTCCGAGCAATCGTCTCCTCCGGCGGTGTTCACAGCGTCCGGCAATCACTCCAACACCCGGCAATGAGGAATCTAGAGAGATGAGAAGAATAGCAGCGGTCTCCAGCGTCTCCCTCATGTCTGGCAAATCTCACAATGGTGATTGCGATGGCACGAGGCCAATCTCCGGTGATCTCTTTCGTCTATGTCATGCGACTATGACAACAAGTTGAACGAAAAGGGGATCACATCTGAACAAAATTAGAAGTAACAACATATCAAATCTAAGGTTCCAAGACATGGTGTGCTCACCGGGACGACGAGTGGCCCTCCAGTGACCTTTGTTGCATTAGGCGATGAGTCAAGCACCCAACTTTTTGCTTGAAAATTTCAGCTCATAGTATGTCTTCCACATACCATGAAAAGCCACCAAAATTAAGGTCATTAGCTTTGTCTAATCGAGAGCTTCAAAATGATATATGAATTGTGGCTGCTTGGTGACAAATCCAAGATGAGGCGGTGTTATGCGGTTGATCGTGCATGGAGGAGGGAACTAGGAAGAGTAGAGAGAGAGAGAGAGAGAGAGAGAGACTTGAGCCATCACAATACTACACCCAAACAAAGATTTTTTGTATATATTAGTCACTACCCAACCTTTAGGGTATGTTTGGTTGGAGCTATCTTTGTAAGATTCCTTGGAATATATAGAGGAATGTTATATTCCTATGTTTGGATTAACAAAGTAATCTAGTTGGGAATCATACATTCCTCTTGGAATGAGATTCCACCAAATCAAAGGAATATCATTCCCCTTAAAAAGTGTGGTAATCTTTTAGATTATCATGCATTATAAATTAATTTTTTTTAAAAAAAACTCTCACCTCTAAAAAAATTGTATAAAGTTTTCACTCTCTCTCTTCTAATATCGATATTTTTCATTTATAATCTATTTTTTTTCTTTAATATTGTAACATTCTCTCTCCTCTATTTTTTTCTTTTAACATCATCATTTTCTCTTTCATAAAATATTTAATTTTCTCTTCCCTCTAATAATTCACTTTCTCTTTTATAATCTAGTCTCATAATTTTCTCTCTCATCCAATTTTCTCATTTTTTTCTTTTGTAATATCATACTTTGTCTTTCATATAATATTTTACTTTCTCTCTCCTCCATTTTTTTTATTTTTCTTTTAGGCAATATATCACTTTCTCTCTCCTATAATATAATCTCATAACATTCTCTCTACTCTAATTTTCTTATTTTTTTCTCTTTTTTAAGATTTCACTTTCTCTCTCCTCCATTTTTTTATTTTCTCTCTTATGTAATATCTCACTTTCTCTCTCCTATAATATCATCTCATAACATTCTCTCTACTCTAATTTTCTCATTTTTTTTCTTTTTTAATATTTCACTTTCTCTCTCCTATAATATTTTACTTTCTCTCTCCTCCATTTTTTATTTTCTCTCTCATGTAATATCTCACTTTCTATCTCCTATAATATCATCTCATAAATTTCTCTCTCCAATTTTCTAATTTTTTTTCTTTTGTAATGTCTCACTTTCTCTCTCCTATAATATTTCACTTTTTCTCTCATCCATGTATCTCATTTTCTCTCTCATGTAATATCCAATTATCTCTCATACAATATAATCTCGTAACTTTCTCTCTCCTCCAATTTTCTCATTTTTTTCTTTTGTAATGTCTCACTTTCTCTCTCACATAATATTTCACTTTCTCTCTCCTCTATTTTTCTCATTTTTGTTACTCATGTAATATCTCACTTTCTCTCTCCTATAATATTTTACTTTCTCTCTTCTATAATATAATTTCACAACTTTTCTCTCCTTTAATTTTCTCAGTTTTCTCAAATATAATATCCTACTTTCTCTCTCATCTATATCTCACTTTATTTCATATAATATCTTACTTTCTCTCTCCTATAATATAATCTCATAACTTTTCTTTTCCTCCAATTTTATTATTTTCTCTCTCCTATAATATAATATTGTTCTCTCCATAAATATATTTTTTTCTCTCTTCTATAATATTTTACTTATCTTTTCTTTAACATTATAACTTTCTCTCTCCTTATTTTTTTATTTTTCCTTCTCTAATATCTCACTTTTTTCACTTTCTCTCACATAATTCTCATCTTTTCTTTAATCTTCTCTCTTTTCATATAAATCAATTATATAATTAAGTTTATTTTAAATAGATTCCGACCTCGAACCAAACATGACAATATTAGATTGGTAGGAATATGATTCCTCAGAATCACATTCCATGAAATGTCATGATTCCAAGGAATATTATATTCCATCAACCAAACACACCCTTAAGTCCTTTCGGAAAACACTTATGCAAAAAGCATAAGTACTTGGTATATATTGTTATTAATTCTTTCCAAAATGGGTGCCACAGTTACGAGATAAGCCATGAGTTAAGCTTTTCTAGTGTCTAATAAAATCCAACAAGATTGAAATCATTTTTTTTCCATCTCGCCTTTTTTTTCTTTCCTATAAAAGTGCAATCAACTTTTGAGTTCAAATTTTATCAAGTACTTGTCAAAATTCTCTCCAACTAATCTCTACATAGCTTGGATAACCATATTAAAACAAAGTTTAATTTTAGTATTTTCAATTAAATTGCAAAATTGACAATCAGTTCAAAATAATATCCTCAAAAATTTAAATTTGTAGCTTTTATTTCTTCATTTAATTTCGACAATAAAAAGAATTAACAAACTCATAAATCAAGACTCAATTCTACTGAAAGTTGTCTAATTAAGCAACTCTAACCTGACATTACTCACTCAATGATTTTTTTAATTGATATTTTGCTCTTCTTTCACTAGCTTAAGTTGTCTAATTTTGGTTCAAACTCTCGATTGGGGATCGGAAGGCATCTTATTACAATCGCTCTTTCGAGAGCTTTTAACCAACATACCATATATGCTGAAGTCGATGCCTCTGAGCTTTTAATTGATTATTAGAGGTACACAATTTCGATTAATCTTTCAATGAGCTTTCATTTATCCATCTAACATGCCTAAATTGGTGATTTATTAAATATGTGCTGACAAATCGCTACCTGATCATGACAAATGCAATTTAGTCAGCTGGACCGAATGAGATGTGATTAATGAATGTGAACAATATTAATCTATACTCAAAGATGATGAGTCATAATCAAAGACAACAAAATAATAATCAATAGTGACTAAAATTGGCATATGATAGATCTTGATCGACAAATGATTTTTAAAAATGATAATAATGATTTAATAATCATCAATGATCTTGAAGTCAATGACAACGAGCGAGAAATCAATATTGATTTCATAATAACAATGACAAATCATGTTCGACAATGACGAGTCGTAAATCAACAACATTACCAAAAATCAATAACGATGAATCATGATGAATAATTATTTTTTTAGGATCATGATAAATAATGATGAAATAAGAATTAGCAAGAACTCCTTGATCAATGTTGATAAGTCATGTCTATAATCCAACACTATGTGACTAAGAATCATGATTTATGCCAACGAATCGAAATCACTAATAAATCAATAGATTAATAATCGGTCGCAAATGATTAAAAATTGATGACAGAAATTAATAACTAGTTATGAATCAATATTTGATAGTGTTGAATTGTGAATTGACAATGATAATGTAATGGCAATGAATCGATACCTCACGAATAATTCATAATCGATAATAATGAACCGAACATCATAATGGATCACAAAAGTCATGTGACAGATTAGGAATATTTAGCAAAATATATATATGTCGACCAAGATAATCATGAAATCCGTGGAATTAATCTAATCGTGAAAAATAAAAATTACGAAAATAGTGACTATTCTAAATTAATAATGATCCCTCAAACATCCTTAATAACAAATATTGAATCATGACAACATGTCAAGAATCCACGAATCTAATTGACAATCTTAGTTTGATCCACATATCCGGCATTAGTGTATTTGTCTATCCATAAGGATTCAACTCAAAGTATACTAAGTGATTTATCGTATACTTGAGATTTTTTTCTTCGTCATAGCATTATAGATCACCTTTGAACATAATCTCCTACGTATAAAGGATTTGTTAAATCAATAATCAATTAACAAAAGCTCAATGCTCGATGAAAACCAACATACATATGAAGTACAAAATTATAAGATTGAGTCAAAGAATCATGCATCTATTTTTTATGAAGGTCAATTTTTTAACTATCTCATAATTAATGTTGAAATACAAAGTTGTCTTATTGTCCATCTTGTGTACTCTCAGTGAAAGGAAAAGGTAAGACACTCAAGTCTCTTACTCTTTTCTTTTGCATTTAGCCTATTGCTATTGTTCTACAAGTGAACTCTCAGCCTTAAAAGTTGTTCATTTGCCTAAGCATAAGTGGCACAATCCACTACACACTATTTCATGGATATAAAACTAGCTTATTGATAAATATTCTTTTTTTGATCAAAAAGCATTGACAAGAATTTTTCAACTACATTAAAATATGACACTATGTTGTGTGATTAACTCTGTTTTTTTTTTTTTTTTTGCTCCTCATGGTCAGAAAAAAAATGTAAGAATTACGAAAGTATTCTTATATTATATCAATTTCAAGTTGGATGATATGTTTCATTTATGTCCTCCAAATAGGTCAAAGCAATCTTGACTAAGGACACTCAATTTAATTCATTTTTTTCTCTAGTTTGTCATTTTGAATATTCACTCAAGTTTTGTCATCTAAATCTTGAATATCTTAGTCTGTAAAATTCATTAATATCATTGTTCTTGATTTCACTTCATTTAGGAAATTAAGTCATAATTACAAATATGTAATTTAATCTATCTCAATACATATGTTGTGAGTCTACACTCATATCAGACCCATGTAATCAATCAATTCAATTGTGATCTCTCTATCACATAGTTAAAAGTGTTTTACTTGCAATTGTTGTATAACATCATCAATCATATAATTTATCAAATGTCTCTTTGTACAACCAAATATCTCATGTATGTTATCAACATACAATATCATATCAACCATTTTTTTTATCTCTTCTCGAATATTCTTTTTTTACTAAAAGATGCACAATAATACTCTTTCTTGCTCAATATCGACAAAGAGCTAACACTTATAACAGGTCCTAAAATCGACCAAGAGCAATCTCTCATATCAATGATTTTTTCACTTATGTTCGTGGTCAAGATAGCATGTTCCATAAATAATATACACAATAGGTTGAAAGGTTTTCTAGTTTTCATTAATATTATATCATAACACAGCACGATCACAAGTTAAAGTCAATATAAACATTATGTGACAAACACAAACATATATGCACAAAAGCATAAATCAAGCAAGTACATGCCGACTTTTTAATTTTACCCCACTCTACCCCACATCCTTGCATTGAACCTAAAGGCTAGGCTATGGTACCATAACTTATCATGCCATGAACATGCTACCGGGATGTCATAAAGGAATGCTATTAATATTTCACTAATTCGAGTTCAAACTCTACATTTCAACGATAAAAACTATAACTAATAAATTTGGCATAACGTTTACTAAAAATATGTTCATGCGTCAAATACATATAAGGAATGGGCCAAGCCTGAATCATGTATCAAAATCTAATGAAGATATACCAAAAGTAAATGGTCCAGATGTCTCGAACGGGAGTCCACAATGTTTTGCATAACATCAATAACAAAGGCACAAGGGTTCGTGAAAGAATAGGCTAAAGTCTATATTATGAAAGAATAATAACACTCTTCCTCTGCAATTCATCACACACACATAATATTAATTATTTCATTTTAAGTGCTCGGTGAGCATGGAGGATCATCTCCTCCTCACCTATAATACATATAATCAACAAAATAGAGGGGTGAGTATGAAGAGTTCAATGATGAATAAGATTCCACAAATCATAAAAGGAAAAATTAGAAAAACAAATTCGACGAAAATCATATCTCAAAATTCAAACAAAAGCTTATAACATACATATATTATTTTATATGAAAGTACCGGCAACCAATATGCAAAGTGAAATGTGTTATGAATGATCTATGTGTATGTGTCACAACACCTCCTTGCCATCCACGAGCACGTCATCATCATCATCATCATCATCATCATCATCATCATCATCATCATCATCATCATC
>LTAE01011625.1:0-11562 GCA_001647135.1 Pontederia paniculata | reverse complement strand
AGGTAGTTATGGTAACTACCTATAACTACTATATATACCCCTGCATTGTTGGAGCCATAGGGGGAGCATCTCTTGGCAGAATTCACTGATTCTTGGACAGAATCAAAGGTAATTTCGGGGTGCACATTTTGAGTACTTATTTGCCTATCTTCTAACCTCTTCTTCTCAAGTTTCTTGGTGGAAACTTTGCTGCTGTCAACAGGGTCCGTTTTTGGCTAAGTGTTGGTAAAAAATAGTAAGGGAACAAAGGGCTGCTTGGATTCTTTTGGTGAAGAACTCCAAGGCCACGCGCATACAAAAGCCTTGTTGCGTGACAGCGCGGAGGAACGACGAGGCATCTTCAAGAATGATCGGTAAAGGAGCGCCTCGTCGGAGGAGAAGAGTCCCTTCCCCTGTGTGAGCAGCTTGAAGTAGACGTTGTCGACGGTGGACATGGTGTCCATGGTGGACCTGCGCTCAGGCTTTCCGCGATGCTCGGATTCATGGAAGGGTCAATGCATGAGACAACATCGAAGGCCAGCAACAACGAAGACGAGTAGTGATCGCAGAGACAATCTTGGACAAGCCCTTGTGTAAAGGAAGATCATTGTGCCCTGCTCAAATATCATCCTCAGCGTCATATGAACATGCCCTCCAAGTATTCGCTAAAACTCCTTGCATAAGGTGAAGAGGGGAATTGAATAAAATTGAAAGACAAAGGCTGTTGTGGCATTGGCAGAGAACGAGAACATAGCAGCGGCAGGCCGAGGTGGCTTATGTGAAGGCCGCCAAGGCCTGGCCATCATGGACTATGAGTTTAAGGTCCAAGAGGCAAACTCGGAGTTGTACAAGAAGTAGAAGGCGAGTAAGTTGGCGAACCTATTCGGCATCGAGGAGCATGATAAAGAATAGGACGTCGCGGCAATGCCAACAGAGATAGCAGCGACATCGATGAGGCGCAGCAGCAGGGACAACTTCAACAATGATTCTCAGCATGAGAAGCCCAGGACAGGTGTGGTTGCAGCGGCTTCGAGTGCGCACTCGACATAGGCAGTGGCCGGATGCTGACAACTGACGTTGGCAGGCCTGCTCGAGCAGGAGGGAGAAGGACATCCCCTCGAGCAGAGGAGTAGAAGAGCTAAGAGAGAAGGACATCTCTCTCGAGTAGAGGGAAGAGGAAGACCGCTAGCGTATCCTTTAGAATGTCAAGGTCACAAAGAAGCGCGAGGAGCGGGGTGCTCTGGATGCAGAAGTTTTTTTGTGTTGGCAGGTTCTGACAGGAACGACGCACACTCAAGGTCTAAGGTGGAGACGGTGTCGAAGAACGGACATAGTGTTGTAGGACGGAGGCCATACCCGAAGGATTGACACGATGTTGCGGGTCAGAGGTAGTGCTGGTGTCGAAGGATTGACATTGTGCTACGTTCGATCAACGTTGCTGCGCATGACACTGGTCAGGTGAGCCTACCTGTGGGTGGCCGAGTTCATCGACTGCGTGTCGACGATCGATCAATGGACGGCGAGAACTACGCGGGGTGCGTTGCGCGACACTAATCAGGTGAGCCTACCTATGGATGGTCGAGTTCATTGATTGTGTGTCGATGATCGATCAATGGACGGAGAGAACTATGCGGGGTGCATAGTCAGCGCACACGTCAAGAGGGCAGCAAGACGGTGGGTCGCAGTACGCGAACATTGAGGCCGATCCGATCCAGCTCCGGAAGGAGGAGTGAAGCAGAACTCTAGGGCGTGGGGTTGAAAGTGTGCGACATCAGCGGGATGTCGTCGAAAGACATCAACTACTCGAAGGACAGTAGTAGTTCCCCCTACAGTCGAAGACCCGATTGAGAATTGACCGGCGTGACAAATTCCTCTCAAGATTTGAGTAAAGTCAAGATTAAGAGGGAGTATGTTGGAAATTTAATCTTGATTAGAAGTTTAATTATACTAGGATTAGAAGTTTAGTTAAAATAGAATTAGGTAATTAGTTTTGTACTCAAAGTCATACTCTTTATCGTATAAAACTACCTCAACTTATCAATGAAAGGCATGCATTGAGTTCACGTAACTTTCTTCTCCTCTGTTTTGTCTTCCCTCTCCCTTGTTCTTGTACGTTATTTTCTGCAGCGACGCCGCCTGGGCCAACAATATAGGACAATAATCATGACGTTCAGTCGAAAATTGAGATCGACCACGACCTTGATTGCGACCACGTCCATGAGATGGTGTTGGAGAGGCAGTGAATATAATTTGTCGTAGGAGAGAAAGAGTCATCAATCGAAGTTGATGATTGACTTAGCCGAATTTCATGACTAAGTAAAATACTTGAAAACTTCAGGAATGCAATTGCTTCAAATCTGGTAGAAAGCTAAGAAACCATCTCACTATAGGTAAAGCCCAAATTATTGAAAATAATTGAATTGAATGTGGCCGGCGAGACAAGATGGTCGGCAGTAGCAAGTTCATTGATGATGAACTTCGCATTGCGCAAGAATACCGTGACAAATTGGTCACCTTTCTTCGTATTTTGGAGTTGCATTGTTAGTTGCAAAATACATGTATGAGATGGTGCACTGAAAGCTTGATGGAGAGTATGCCAAAATGTAGAGAATGATGTGAGACCCACAACATAAGGAGTGTCTGATCTTTGCGCTTCCTCTCTATATATGCTGGATTCGATGTTGCAGTTGTCGTTAAGGAGGGAGATCCATCAATTGTAGGAAGAACCAAACTAGTAGGAGGACATGGAATACTTCCATTAATTAGACTACACAATAAGAAAGAAAATTGTGTTTTCCATAGCAAATAATTGATGGATGTTAACTTGACTGAAAGATGATGTTGCACTTGACCAAAGGAAGGTAACAAAGACATAATAGATGTGGTGAATGAAATAGCTTATGAGATTGGTGATGAAGCAAAAGAAAATGAAGAGGTCATCAAAATAGTATGAGAATAGCTCTGATATCATGAAGAAGCACACAACCGTATGCTATCGATTGAATAAACTTTTTCATATCTTATGTTGAGATTACATTATGCTTAAATATATACGCCGTATCAACTAACTAGCACTTGTTATCCTATAATTACAAGATATCCTAGAATCATAAAATTAACAATTATTATGATTATATGATATTCTAAAATTAAAAGATGGTTAGAATTAGATATGACCATGTGTTAACAAGTAGCTTTTGGATTCAAGCTAAGAAAATAAATATGGAGAAGTAATAAGGAAGACTTATTTTATATATTTTAATTTAGTACAATAAAGAATTTACAAACTAACTTGTATCTTAAACTTATTTAGGAACAATTAAATTTTTTTAATTTAATTTTCTTTCAACTAATTATAAATTTAAATTTAAGAATGAAAACAAAAGCATGACACAATGGCTCATTTGGGTGTTAAGAAATCTCAAGTTCTACCTGAAGAAAAAAATTAAAACCTGAGAATGTACTTGCAACCTGCCAAGCTCATTTGATTTGTGTCTTGTTTGATTTGGAAATTTTAATTTTATTTTATGTGGATTCATCATCCGTGACTTGTCTCTTTTTCCTTCACCCTTTTTTATTTTTCCTCATGGGCTTTGATGGAGTGACTTGTCACACCGTACCAAAGTTGGATGGATGACACAAAAAGGCGCAGGCTTTTGACATTTACCAAATCCAGCTCCTTGATTCGCTGTCCGCTAACATTCTCACCATCAACTTTTGGTTTGCCGGTGCACCAAATTGATTCTCTCTCTCTTTCTCTCTCCGTATATTCATACACACGTTTCGGGTGCTGGCTTCAGCCCGTGATCATAATCTTTTTCTTTTCTCGTCTGCAGCAACTTCAGCATTTATAATATATTTTGCTGTATTAATCGATACAACGTTGAGCACCGGACCCTCTTCCGGTGGCATGTTTCACTATATATATATATACATATATATATATACATATATATATATATATATATATATATATATATACTTCTTATTTTCTTATCGTGAGACCGTTCCCCAATATATTGGTAAACATGTGGGAGTGAAAAGGACTGATGCCAATATTGAGAGTTTGAGACTATTAAGTATTATTTGTTATGCATGGGAGTGCTTGGTGTTCAATATTTAATTTATTTTTTTTAAAAAAATTTGTTGTGAAAAAATATAAAATATGTGAAGGATATCTTTGCAACGTCTTGAAATTAATGTTTATAAAAATGTATAATGAGTTGATCAAATTAATATATTATAATTGATTGTAACGATAAATTATTAACATTCAACATTTTAAATCACTTGAAAAATTAACATCTACTATAACTACTAATGTGTTAAAAATATTTTTAAATATTTTATTATTATTTATTATTTGTATGAATGCACTTACTTTTATATCATATGACAAGTTTACTATTTATTATTAACTTATACACTGTTTAGTTAACTATTTACTTTAAGATAATTATAATAATATAAATTATTTAAATAATTAGTCATCTCTTTTTAGGTATTTTATGTTTATCAGCTAAATCAAACATTAAATTTAATAATTAAATCACACTAACTAATTATAATATTTAATTCCTAAACGCTATCTGCTATTTACTGACGCATGCCAATTAGATTTTCATATGTTTACTATTTTGAAAAGAAATCTATTTTTAACACACAGTTCCGTGACACTATG
This sequence comes from Pontederia paniculata, assembly GCA_001647135.1. Lineage (NCBI taxonomy): Eukaryota > Viridiplantae > Streptophyta > Magnoliopsida > Commelinales > Pontederiaceae > Pontederia > Pontederia paniculata. The sequence continues at coordinate 6,902 of LTAE01011625.1, read as the reverse complement.
ATTTTGTTTGGCATGGACAGAAAACTCTACCCGCTATCTTTTTTTTAGGTAAGACACTTGACTTCCAAGCGTTTGAGAGCAAAACGCTCTTAAACGCTTTGATGCCAAACATACCTATATGAAATAATGGTATGGGCATATTTATTATTTTTAACGCTCTTTAATTCGAATATCATAAATTTTACAGTTAATTTAAACTTTTTGGGTTACTGATATGCCATACAATTTAATATAATATTAGATCGCGATCGAAAATGTCGTGATGTTAAATGGTTAGCAGTCCATGTGTTAAGCTATTCTTTTATTATCCGTTCAATGATAACTTCTTTTAGATCTAAATCTAAATAATAAATTTAAATTATTTTATTTTCAAATTTAGTTTGATTCAATATTCTTTCGTCAAGTCCCGTCCAAATTGACGTTAACTTTTTTTTTAATAATTATCAAAAACTATTTTTACTACTATTTTATTAGTACAATAAAAATTAAAAATAAAAATAATAAAGTATGTGTAAAAATAATGATCTTCTAAATAATTTTAAAATATCAAGATCATGTTTTTTTCATAATTTTGCTTATATTTATTAAGTAAGGGTAAAAAAAATATTTATAATTAAAAGGCATAATTAACAAATAGTTCGATGAATATCATATACTTTAAGCTTATAATTTAGGATTAAATATAAAAATTATAGTTAAGGGAGGAAATAATTCTAAATTAAAATTAGTAATAGTTCACACATGAGGAGAGTGTTAAAAATATAAGTACAAAACTGATGTTCTTTCTAAAATTTTAAAATAATTGATAGCTTATTTTATTTAAAAATATCATAATATATACCTGAATATTAACATAGAGTATGTCTACATGTGTCTGCAGTTATTTCTGGATACACTTTAATTTAAGTTATATGCCAAACAAACTATTAACATAATTAGTAAATTGAACTCAAATAAATCCACGACAAAGTTTATAGAGATTATATATTAAAGAATAATATTTATTATAATAAATTTCATGAAAAGCGTTTGATAAAACATAATGATTGAACTGATCATTAATTATAAAATGACATAAATAAACATCAACATATATTTTGCATATGGATGATATATTATTTTGTTGTCGCAATATAATTACTTCATGTTATTCTTTCAATACAAAATTTTGTTTTTTATCATGAAAAAAAGGTAATCAATTAAAAAAAACTTTACGTTGATAGGAAAAAAATAGACGTGTGAAATATTAACAATCTATGTGGATTTAGAATTCTGTTTTCATATAGAAAAGGACGAGCATACTTTAATAAAATGTCTAATTACTAAATTCTAAAATTTATAGGATTGTGGGGGTAGATTACTAGATTATAATGTTTTGCTCTCTAATATCAAAATTCATTTTGAAAAGATATTTATGTAAATATCTCAAGAAAATCTTTTGATCAACTCAAAACTCTATTTGTTATATTAGACATTCAAATTTTGACTTTTCAAATATTACTCAAATATAATGTTGGTGGATTTACTTGATAATAAATGAATAATTTTAGAGTAAGTTTTCATATTTACATTTTTATATTCCTCAATTTCAATGTTAATTTTTTTTTAAGTATAGTTAACTCGGCTAATCATATTTGACAAATGGACGTTCTAATCAAAACTCTCATTTGCCACTCACATAAAACGCTCCACGAGAAAGCATTGTACCCTAGAATGTCCTTTTCAGGAAAAAAATTTAAAAACATGTTAAAAAGTAGAACTAGTAGCTCCATATTTAAATTCTAAAAGAAATGTTAATAGATATATAATTAAATGTTAATGCTATATTAATGCATATTGTGTTATGTAAAATATTGTCAATGAAATATGCCGTAAGAGAATATTCTAAAATTTCGATCCGTTCTATAAAGAAAATATTTTTTCCATACAGAAAATGTGATAATTTTGGAAAAAAAATATCCAAAAAATCTAATGGAGCCCTTCTTAATTTACAAATTGACGATGTGTATAGAAATATAATTTTAACATTTCAGGCATATATAAATTTACTCAGTTAATAAACGCAAGATAGTAAAAACTGTATAAGATATAAATGCAAACATTGGAACATTATTCTTGTCAAATTATAAAATAAAATTACTTGATAAAAAAAATATCACATACACATATGCACATACATTTTATTTCATCATAAATATCACATTAATAAAAAATAAGTTGTAAAAAATAATTGATATTTTTTAATTTGAAAAATCCCCCCAAAAATACTACCACTTCCACCTTATCATAAAATGATTTTTTTTTAAAAAAATATTAGAAGTCCATTTTTTTTAAAACAACTAAATGAACTACCTTAGATTGGGATTACAAGTAATCGAATTATTTTTCTCTCTTATTAAAGGAACCTTCGTGAACTCCGTGAGAAATCCCGTAAAGGAAAACGAGTTATATAAGGTTTGGCGTGTTAAATTGCAACTTCGAATCGAAACGAAAATAATCGTGAAAGAAAAGATTTATAATAAAACCAGAAAAAATGGAAGCATCATTAGTTGGTTAGTTCAATGAAGTTATTCGCTACTTAAATAAGAAGTGTTATTTTATTTACCTTTTTAATAATAAAATATTAAATTTATAATAAATAAAAATGAGAAAAAAATTAATATTCTTGACCGATTTAATATTTTATGGTAAAAAAATTAAGTAACATAATACTTCCTTTTTAAATAGGAGCACCTTCATTTTTTTAATTAATATTGAGTTTAAATTTTTGTATATCTAAGAAAATCTTCGTTAGCAAATAGTCAAATAATAATTATCAAAATTTTCGAAGTGCCGTTGTAGTTTATACAAATTAGTTGAAGAAAAAATTGAAAATTATAATGACAATTAACAAAGCAATAACAACAAGATGATCTCAACATTTTTTTTTCTTTCTCACACACTTTTTTGTTTTCTCCGTTGTGATTCTAATACTATACCGAATTAATTCGATTTATATTTAATCACATGCTTAATTGTCACCAATAAAACTTCTAAAATACTTTTTTTTTTCATTTAAATCAAGTAATTCTGATTTCTTACAAATACAAACAAAAATACAAAGGACGTCGTTCGTGTGCTTAACGTGACGCCTTCCCGTTGGAGTCGCCATCGCCATCACGTAATTAAAGTCGTCACCTAAAAAAAGGACCCCTCGAATGCGCTTCAAAGCTTTTGTCTTTTTTTAATCTCGCTTCCTTTTTTTTATATATAGCAATAATAATTCTTGATTTGATGCTTTAGATTATTTATGCATCATGGAACTGTATATTCCATAGCCAACACTAATTTTCTTCTTCTCGCCTTTTCTTTTTCTAGAAAAAGAACAAATTGACCTTTTAATGATTAAAATTGAACCACAAAAAGGAAATGATAAATAAAAAATCTAAGCGTGGGGCCCCTCCGTTAAATGTCGACCAGTCGACCTGAAGAAAAAAAGAAGGATCACGAGCCACCATCGTTGAACTCGCACCACACTTCTTCTAACAACGTTCATTTTTTTTTTGTTCACAAATAAAAAAAAGAAGTATAAATAGTAGAAATAAAACTAAAAAAAATCATAGTTGAATAAAATTCACATATAACGTGTGGAACTTGATTCGGATTCACACATAACTTGAGGTTTTAATTCGTGTTGGAGTTCAAAATATCTCAGCGGTATTCAATATATCCTTTTTATATGCAAGCAAACATAGAATAAGAAATAATAGAATAAATACCATATATAACATAGAGAAAAGTATTGAAAATAATTTTCTTAAACCTAATTCTTATTAACTTGTCTTGCACCAAGCCATCGAGGAGTGAAAACTATTCTACTGGAGTAAATTTTGTATGTAAATAAGTCATCCAATTTTGGGTATTTTCTATAATATAAAATATCAATATTTTGAGTAATTTGCCCGATCTCCTATAATATTTTTAATATAATAATATTAATTATTTTTTAATAATCATATATCATATTTTTAATAAATTTTCACAAACGATTTTCGTATATATTCATCATAATTTCTGAGTTAAAAATTGATAAATACTCGTATAGGACCCGTTTAGATGAAGATCATCGTCAGAAACAAAAGTTTGTTCTCATTTTTTTATCAAATATTTATTTTTTTACAATTGTGAGATCTACATCATTTATTATTAAAATACATGAATCAGTGAGAGCAATCTATTCTTACTTTATCCATACTCTATTCAAGAACATACTTGTTCCCTATGGATTAAACCTTTTGAGTTATTTATGAGGACAATTGTTCTTAACCTTAGAATAAAAAGTTAAAGTAAAACGGATCATAATAGTTTTCTAAAATTAAATTTATTATAATTTTAGTAACCACATTGTCCCATCAACATTTATATCTTGTATTTTTTGTTAATAGTTAATAGAATTTTATATGCATAAAAAATATTTAAAATAGGAAACTATATTTTTTATGTCACTATAATCAGACAACAACGTTCGTCGATTCAAGGATGGTTTTATTTAGTTTAAAATTATCCTAAATAAATTTAAAATTTTAAAAATCATGTTTATATATTTTGACGTTTCAATTCTCTAGTTACACGTTTACTACCCTTTAAAATTTAAAATTAAACCGCCTAGGAAAATTATTACCATGTTTTTCTTTTCTGTTACAAAAAATATTACCATGTTGTAATTAAATAAGCACGCGCCGTACTTGCGATATTTCGGCGTCAGCAGCTGCGTCGAACGGCGTCGAAGCGTAGCGCATGCTTTGGACCACAAGTTACACCCTAACACGTGTCGACAATTTAATGGCCCACCGCCGTGTAGCCAAGGATTACGCGGAACTCAAACCCCCCAATCAAATCCGATTTAATCGGCCGTGGAGCTCACACGAAAAGGAGGCTATAAATTGGAGAGAGAAAGGGAACACGACGACGACGTCGCAGGCGGAAGATTGATACACCACAAAGGGGGTTCGAGCCCTTACCGTCGTGATCCCGCCTCGCCGGTGCCGGAGATGAAGAAAGCCGGAGTACTTGCCGCCTCCCTGGCTGCCGCCGCCTCTTCCTCCGTCGTGGCCTTCAACTCCGACGACAACCACTCCGCTTCCACCGCCTACGCGCCCTCGTCTTCGTCGGCGTCATCGAAATCGGTACTTTCTTCCCCCGGCCATCGAATTCTCTCCTTCTGCGTATTGATCTGTTCAGGAATCCTCACTCCGTTCTCCTCGTGGATGTTTAGGATCCTCGTGGCCCTTCGCCCAAATCGTCTTCGCGAAGGGCGGGAGAGGAGAAATTTGCGCCGAGATTTGACGGATTGCGGTTTATCGAGACGCTCGTGACGGCCCACCGGTGACGACGGCGACGAACGCCGCCTTAACCTCGCGGCTCTTCTTTATTGTTCGATTAGCGTTCCAAAACAAAGGATTTGTGAACAAAATATTTTAGGGCTTCGGTTTCTGTTGCCGACGTATCAATCTTGTCTACATGTGTGTGACGATTGTTACGAATTAAACTTTTGGCCTGCAAATTTTAGCTTTATTTACTGGGGATATTTTTTTTTTCTTCTTCTTCTTGTGATCAGTAGCGTGAGATTGCTACAAGTTTTGATATGGTGAGGGGTGGAAGGCATCAATCTAATTTGGGGGTTTCGGTTGCTGTTGCTGTGTGTCTTTTTTTTTGTTATGTGAATTCTTGGTAGAGGCGATGGGGGGAAGAACGCGGCGGTGGGTTTGGCCGGTGGGTCACATGGTGTGGAGAATCTGTTGAGGCCCGATTCGTTTGAGACTGAGAGATTTTGGTTTGGTCTGTCTTGTGGTTCACATGATGAGGGGTCAACTCTGGGAATTTTTTTGTATTAAAAAATTGTCACGTTATTTTTTTATTATGGTTAATTAATATATGAGGTAAAAATAGTTGTTATGTTTGGAAATGGTATTATATATTATAACTCCACCTAATTTATATTATACACCAAATTTATCTTTTTGCATGTTAATTATCGTTTAACATATTTAGAATTATTGATTATCATACAAATTCTGTGGATACGATCTACCTACTTGTACATTCATAAATACAGTATTAATTATTATTATCATTATAAATTTATTAAAATATATAGAAGTCTGACCAAACTATCTTCTTCCTAGACAGATGTAATGATATTGCACAAATTATTCATGTATGTTATTTATTTGTTTGAATGTTATTATTTAGAGGAAACTGAAAGCCTACCTACATGTTTATCTACTTACTGATCGGAATCAGAGTTGGCGAAGAATTTGTGCTACAAATTTATTTTCCTATTTATTGGCAACTTTGGGGGAGACCCTTTTTGTCCTAAGACAATCTATAGTAATGACTTGATAAATTTTTTCTATAACGCCCCGCGAGCGCGCCCCTCACGTGTACGAATCGATATCTGACACGCGTCGAGGAGGCTCCCGATGCGGTACATGAAAACGATACACTACGACAGCGGAAGGCGATAAATCACAGCAACATAGCACAGCGGAAACGATCAATTATCTCGATACATTAGTCATAAGAACACATAATGTTAACTTACAACATCGATATCAATGACTAACATGAACACTCATACATAGTCTTGAGCTCATAGCTCATACAACTGACTCGATACATGCTGAAAGTAAACAAAAGGTCTACTAATTGACCATACAACAAAGTAGACTCGATACTCAACATATGTCATGTGCAATCTTCACGCCAAGAGCAGCACCTCCATACCTATGTCTGTCGTCCTGCAGGATCCAATGCAGGGGCATAACCCGTGAGCTTTCGCCCAGTATGTAAAACATTGACAATACAATACAATAACAATATGGATGAACAATACGATCAATATAGCATGATATCAATATATC
>LTAE01011624.1:0-21774 GCA_001647135.1 Pontederia paniculata | reverse complement strand
ATATCTTCCAAGTTCGCACTACACGGATAGTGGGAGTGTCGAAGTTGCATGACCACGTCGGTCAAGTGGGAGATGTTGTTTTTGATGACCTCTGTGGTCATCGAACGAGCGCATCTTGCGCTAGATCTGTTGGAGGCAGGAGATGCGCTCCAACAGCCCTGAACCCGCGGGATGACGCGGGCATGATGGGGCACCGCGGAAGACGCGGCAACGACGCGGCAGGGGCGGACTCGGTGGAGCAAACGCGCCTATTAAAGACTCGCCTCGTCGAGCAGAAACGACCACCCAAAAGGGAGCCCCTAATCGCTTCAAACACTACTCAAAATACTTCATATATACCCTTATCTTTTGTTGCCCACCAGAGGGAGGAATTTGTGGAAGGAATCTTATTGCATGCAACACGTGACCCAAATTACTATTCAAAATTGCCCTCCGGGGCTTCGTCGCCATTGGTCACACACAACACAACACGCAACCTAACACAAATTTAGGTGTTCAACGCGCCAAGCTCCTACTTTGTCTCTTCCTGCTCCAAATATGTTAAAGATCACATGACTCTAAACATGTAGCATTATTTATCCATAAACTTCTTTTTCTACATAAATTTTCTCAGATGAAATGGTAGATTGCATTCCAAGTCAAACGATTCAAACCTAACAATTTTTTTTTTATTTTTCTGCTGTCTAAACTTTTTTAGTAAAATTTGATTAGCTTGGTGCGAAGAAAATGTAAATGAATATAAATAAATTTAATATTCAGGTTTAATCTGGAAGTCTTCTTGATAAGAAAATTTAATCTCCTAAAAAATTAAAATCAATAAATTTTCTTTTTTTCTCGCACAAAGAATTGAAGGCAAGAATTTTTTTCTCATTTTTTAAAATGAACGAAGTCGTAATAAGATAATCGTACTGAAAGATTCGACTGTATCACCTCTTTATTGATATTTCAAAATTATATCTTTAATCGGGTGATTGACACGTTAGTCCATCTTAAAAAAATCAAGAGTTTAGTTTTTTTTCTTAAACGCAAATGTGTGTTATTAATAACATAAATATAATATAATTTGTAAAAACTTAATTTTTTAGGACAGTTAATATTAGATTAAATTTAATATGATATAAAATTATAAATCTAAATCTCCATGGATCATGTTTAACAAAACTTTCTTAATGATTCAAAATGATGCTCTTTTTAAGATAATTATTAGCACATCTAATTTACTATATCATAGTTCTAAAAAAAAGCTCCCTAGTTAAGTAGGGAGCACCATGCTCCCTACATTTTAAATCGTAGGATGTGAGATCTATGGTGACTTAATTTAGGAGAGAGAAAAAAAGTAGAAGAGAGAAGATTTAATATCCACCATAGATCTAATATCCTACGGTTAAAAATGTAGGGAGCATGGTGTTCCCTATTTAAGTAGGGAGCACCTACATTGAACCCTTCTAAAAGAGTAAACAGTTCTAGCATACCCCTAATTTTGAAAGTTTCATTTTTCGTTGTAAAATTTAATTATGAAAAAAACATTTAAGTAAGCATTTTAAAGCAAGAAAAAAATATCATGGCAAGGAAGCAAAATAGACAAGTGGACACATTTGAGTATAAATTCCATGTGATTTGTCCGGACGGATATATCATCTTCATGGAAATTTACATATGCTACTTGCCTGCCAACTTTTTCGCCCATATCTCTCTTTACAGTCAAACCAAATCTTTTGGCAAAAAGCAAGCAAAGAGGGTGGATCCATGAAACTTCAACCAAAGTTTCATTGTTCTTGTCGATCGAGAATGGGGACGAGGATTCCATGTTCTAATTTCATTCCATTTTATAAAAAAATTGTTATGAGATTAATATATATATATATATATACCATGCTCCCTACATTTTAAATCGTAGGATGTGAGATCTATGGTGACTTAATTTAGGAGAGAGAAAAAAAGTAGAAGAGAGAAGATTTAATATCCACCATAGATCTAATATCCTACGGTTAAAAATGTAGGGAGCATGGTGTTCCCTATTTAAGTAGGGAGCACCTACATTGAACCCTTCTAAAAGAGTAAACAGTTCTAGCATACCCCTAATTTTGAAAGTTTCATTTTTCGTTGTAAAATTTAATTATGAAAAAAACATTTAAGTAAGCATTTTAAAGCAAGAAAAAAATATCATGGCAAGGAAGCAAAATAGACAAGTGGACACATTTGAGTATAAATTCCATGTGATTTGTCCGGACGGATATATCATCTTCATGGAAATTTACATATGCTACTTGCCTGCCAACTTTTTCGCCCATATCTCTCTTTACAGTCAAACCAAATCTTTTGGCAAAAAGCAAGCAAAGAGGGTGGATCCATGAAACTTCAACCAAAGTTTCATTGTTCTTGTCGATCGAGAATGGGGACGAGGATTCCATGTTCTAATTTCATTCCATTTTATAAAAAAATTGTTATGAGATTAATATATATATATATATATATCTCGAAAGAAATCTCAAATCTTTGCAGTGATAATTAATTTTATATATTAATTCCAGAACAGCTACATATCATTTAGTATGGACTAAGAAAAAAAAAAGGGAGAAACAAAAAGAAATAACAAATGGAGACAGCAACATATGGAAACATGCAGGATTTCTTCCTCCCTGTGGGTTCATGTAACAAGTAAAAGTCCTGCATGCTTTGGATTTTGCTTCAATGGAGCTGAGAGCATGCAACATGCATTATGCCATGCCACCACCTTCGCTAGCTATTCTTCATCTGCTACTACCAGAGCTAGTTTCAGGCTTGGACTCTTGCCTGCCTAAACCCAGCCAAGCTTTGCTATTCTCTGGTTTGGCCTCCTCCGGCCAAGCTTTGCTGCTCCCTGGCTTGGCCTCCTCCGGCCGCGCCGGAGATCCGCCGTGGACTTCGTATGGTGCCTTGGTGATGATCCTACATCAATGCAGACAATTTAGAAGAATAAGATCAGCCAAATTTATTTTCTAAGCTAATTTATCTATACAATATTTTATTTTAATTTTAAATAAAAAGAGCAGTCTCAGTAAGAAGATGAATCAAAGTTCAAATTCCCAAAAGTAATTAGAAAAAACCTCTTCCAACAATTACAGGTGAAATTTTCTCAAATATTTTATGCTGAAAAATATGATGCATGTCAGAAAACTCACCTATCCTTTCTCTTCTCAAGGAACCTGTGCAGAGAGTTTCTTCTGGCAATGGGCATGTCTGCATCACACACACAAAAATGAAATAATTAGACTTGATCATGTTTATAGATTTTTGAAGCTTAAAAATTGTTGGCTAATTGAATGCAAAAGAAGTTAATATTTTGTTCATCCATGAAGGAGCTAAACACAACAGCTTCCTAAAGTTCTCAGAATTCAGTTCTTTTCTTGTTCCTACCACCGTGAAATATGTGTAGATGATGCATAACAAATAGTTACCAGAAGCATTGGCTTCCGCAGACTTGTCCAGGCAGCTCTCCGGGGCCGCCGCAGGGGCAGCCGGGGGCGTCTGGCTGGTGGAGGCGGACGCGAACAGAGTTGGACGCGGTGCGCTTTCAGGCGCAGGGACAGGGGCCGCCGGAACCGTCACCGGAGCCGGAGCTGGGGGAGTGACGCTGACACTACAGCTCTGCATCAGATCCATGGCCTTGTCCGAAGGAAAATTGTCGAATACCAGGACTTTGCCGCCGTAAAATATGGTCAGCTGCGCCCTCTCCACCTCCCTGAACCAGTCGCCATGATTACAAATATGCTTTTCACCATCGTTCACGCGCAGAGCTAATCAAGTTAACAAGGGGGAAAAAAAGGATAGAAGCTTACTCGGCGTCGGAGGCCTTGCGCGGCTCCTCCTCCATAGGAAGAGTATTTATAGGAGAGCCAAAGCCGGCGTGCTGCGGGAAGAGGTCCATAGACTTCAAATCGCCGCCGCCCCCTGCATCGTCCTCCGCATGCTGCTCCTCGTCGTCCCATACTTGCGCCCCGGGGAGCAGGGTCATGGTGGTAGGCGGCGCCCGGAGCTTTCCTGCAAAAGATTCCAAGCTCCTGTGAGCACAAGTTTCTTTCTTTTGGAAACATCAGCAGGATTTTAAATGTCAAAATCTAGAAGCGTCCCGGGGCAAACATAAATTTGCAGAATGTGACTAGATCTGCAGAATCTAACAACCAGCAAATCGTATGCGAGGGAGAGCTCGCAGACCGAACAGCAAGAACAAATTCTGAAGGGAAACGAAAAAAAGAGGAAAGGCGAGAAAGTTTATTACCTTTCTGGAGTTGCTGATCAAGAGGCCTTGGAGCTGCCATCTCAAGGCCAAGCTTACCAAAGCTGCCCTTCTCCTTCAAGTACTGGCTCAGCAGGCTGCATGTGATGGAGAAGTTTGATTTCTCCCCTGTCCTCTCTTCTTTCCTCTTCATCCTCTCTGCCATCTTTGTGCTCTCTCTCTCTCCTTCTCTCTCCGACGACAAACAATATTCTCTCTCTCACATCTTCAAGCTGCTGCAGCTGCTTCTTATTGCCCTTCTTTTCGGGGTATTTGATTTAAGCCCCCCATGTACCAGTTCTTGGTGGCGGGTGAAGTGAGCTGTGAGAGAGAGAGAGAGAGAGAGAGAGAGAGAGAGAAGGGTGAGGACGAGCCAAATTGGCACGTGGTTTTTTTCCTTCAAGGTGGACGAGAGTACTGAAAAGAGTTGGGAGGCAAGTTGAACANGAGAGAGAGAGAGAGAGAGAGAGAGAGAGAGAAGGGTGAGGACGAGCCAAATTGGCACGTGGTTTTTTTCCTTCAAGGTGGACGAGAGTACTGAAAAGAGTTGGGAGGCAAGTTGAACAGAAACATGTGTTTTCTTTATTAGGAAAAAAATTCCACCCAAAGAAATCGAGTACATGCCTCTTTTATATAAGGGTAAAAAAAACAGTAAATGCACAGACGTTAATAAATGGAGAAAGGCCTACTTAATAAATTTGTGTTTCGAGGTTAAGCGATTGAAGAAATTAATAATTCAAAAATTTAAATTATTAATTTGATCAAAATTTATTTTTTATTATTTTTATTTAAATATTAAATTAGTCGAATGTTAATAAAAACAGACCCAACTATATTTGAAGGACATTTAACTTCTTCCAAAATTTTTAATTATAAGCTAATTAATTTAGTAGAAGTACAAATTTGTTCATAATATATTTTTTAAATATTTTTTCTTTAATAATTTATCTTAGTTTCATTACTTGGAACTAGTAGTTTTAGACACTGATTGATTTTAGACCTTAACTGAAAAAAAAGAGCAGCTCATCTTCAATTGAGCAAATCTTCAATTTTCGTTGAGACATATTCAAGACGATAGTGCTCTAATATAAAATAATAGTTATCACTCTCAAATATTTGAGTGATAATTAATAGTATATCATAATTAATTGAAGATTTTTTAATTTGACCGGTAAAGAAGTTTTTTCAATAAGCAAATTTAGGTAGTACAATTTATTTAATTGCCATAATTATTTTCTTTAAAATATTAAGTTTGCTTTTATTATTTTTACGTGTGTAATAAAAATAAAGTTACAAGTGTCTAATAAAATAAGTATTTTTTTTGTTATGTTTTTACCAAACGGTCTAAAAGATATATGAATGTTTCAAGTGCAATTATAGATTATGTTTGGTTTAACGCATTTAAGGGTAATTAAAATTTAATTATTGTAAAAATTGACTATAATATGTATTTGTACTTACTGCATAAAAATTGTATTAGAATGCAGTTACATATAAGCACATTTACTTCAAAAAATAAAAAAAATACTTAATTATTTATTTACTAATATATGATAATATTTTATTTTAATTAAATATTTACATCAAATTTTAAATTTTAACCAAATGACTAATTTATTTTCTAAAATTTTATTTATATCTATTCAAAACAAAAAACTTTCTATTATGTCAAACCAAACTATCTATAAGTAATTTACTTTGCTATTAAATGACATTTGATGACTCTGTTTTATTTTTCTTCATTTTTGATAGCTAGTGCCCCTTTTATATGCGTAGTAATTATAAGTGCTACTGGAAATATCTAATTTTTTATTTAAAATTGCTTTGATCGGGTGTCCAGATTAATTCAACTAAAAGTGAATGTATTATATATTATTTTTATTAGTATTTTAAGAGTTTGAATTCGATACTACTAGACTCAATTTTTAACTCGATCAGCTTATTAACTATTGTGATAAATTTAGTATATCTGATAATATATTAAGGACCATTTAACATATGATCGAATTCCACCATCAGGAAAATATTTAAAATTAATGAAAGATTAATAACCTTAAGTATATTAAAGCTAATAAACAAAGATGTTTGATAAAAATATTTGAAGAGAGCACACCATATGCATGTTTGATGGGCAGTAAAAAAAAGAGAGAAAATGTTTGTGCAACACTTTATATTACAACGCACAATTTTTTCTCATATTATATATTGTACGTAAATATTTTAATGTGGATATGTAATTATAGGCTCACAATGATAAGTCTATAGAAAAATATGAAAAATAGTAAACTATTATAAAATAAAACGTAGCACACTCGTTATCCTCTAAAAAATATACAATGCACCATTGATATGTCCCATTTTGTGGCCATCATCCTCTTTTTACACAAAACAAAAATTTCAAATGCTGTGCTTTTAAGATGTTTTGGGATGTTTTAAGTTATAAAGGAGGTCAAATAGATGCACCTTTTGATATTATAAGTTTAGGGAAAAACTGTTTGCATATGTTAGTTTACTGTAATACATATATACATATATATATATNAGAAAGTATCGTGGATATGTAGTACTTTAATGTCGAATAAATTTAATTTTGACAATTTTAATTTCTACAAGTTTAATAAACATTAAATGAGGATATTAGAGTTAGGTATATGATGTGACAAATCATATAATGGATGAGATGAGGTTGATAAACAATGCATTCATTTTTTTCATATAAAATAATTATAAATTCTTATAACGAAAACTTATCACATTCTCATCGGGGAAAATGAAAAAAATGAAACATGAAATTTTCGAATCGCATAAAAAATGCCTTGATGTCCTCTATGAATAATGATATGTCATTTTGTGTTCCAAATAAAAAAACAAATTTAAATTTAAAGAGGTATACACTTTTTTTTACCGAAAATAAAAAAAATAAACAAACCAAGAAAATAATAATATTTTATCATTAATTAATCGAGTATTCTCATTGAAATAATTAATGAGAATTATTACAGCATTATGTTCCTCCATCAAAATTATTTTTTTTCTGTCGGGAGAATGAAAAATCTCAATTGTTCTTTTCTGTATTCTGAAAATTGACAAATCTCATGACACTTCATTTTCAGATAATTACAGAATAAAACGATATTAATGTTATGTATAGTATTTCCAAATCTCTATTGTTAGAATTTAATTATTAGGTTTGTTCCTTAATACATGGTGTGGTCAGGAACTTATTTGAAAATAATTTGTAGTTAACTATTTAACAAATAATAATAATAAATGCGAATGCGTGATGTATATTATGGATAAATGACGTTCTATTAGCTAAGACATAGACAGACTCACCACTCATTTCCATATTTTTCTACTAATTTTCACGAATAGAAGAAGATAATTAAAAAAAAGCTTGAGGGACACTAAAAGAATTGAGATGACGGCGAGCAAAGTGCTCCTATTTAATTACTATTTTTTTATCACGTTCATCATCATAGATGGATATAATTTTTTTTTAAAAAAATATTATAAATTATTAAATTTATCATACATTTAATGTCTTACGATTGATTATTATTTCTATTAAATTTATATATAAATATATTTATATTATATGTAATTCTAGACAGTTTCGTAATAAGTTAGTGGCTTATTATCATTTATGCATTTTTTCTTCTTTTTTCAATATATTTTATATAACTGTCATAAAAGAGTATGATCTAATTCAACGTCTGGTTAACGGTTATTAAAAATATAAATTAACATAACCATTATATTTATCCATTTACATTAATTTATATTTTTTCAGATTTCATAAATTTTATTGATTGTAAAAACTAAAATTAAAATATATCGACGTCATAATTAATGAAATTTTTATAATAAAAAATGTATTCTTTTCACTTTCTCATATATATATATAGCGTATAAACGATTCCATAAACATATTAGATTATGACTCCTCCTTTCACTATTCTTATTTATTTTCTTCTTTTCTGAATCTATATCATAGTATCTCATTAATTACTATTAAATATATAGATTAACATAACTATTATATTTATTCATTTACATTAGTTTTTTATAAGTGGTTTACATTTTAAATATTCCATAATACTTTATTGATTACAAAAACTAAGATTAAGTATACCAATATATATATATATATATATATATATATATATATATATATAATACAATGCCACAATTAATGAAATTCTTATAATTATAAAAAGCTGTCTTTTCACTTTATCTCTACTTTTTCCTTTTATTTTTTTTCGTGTATATATATATATATATATATATATATTATTGCCATAATGCTCATTTTATCTTTTTTCTCATTTTTCATCCTAACGCTATCGAGCTATTAATTAGAATAATTAATCACGTCGCACTAATTCATTGCATTAAACTCGATGTACTGCACTTTTGCACTATAATATTATAGTTTATTGGTTTGCTGATGCAAATAACATGATTTTGTTTGCCTTAAATAATAATTTGATATTTTATTTTTGAGTTTTCGCTTGCATAGAAAAATAGATGCATGAAATTGTTAAGAAAAAAAAAATATATTGAGTGCTCTTTTAGTTTTAAAATATATTGAACACCACAAACTCATTAAATGATTGTTTATTAGTAATGTCTAATGGAATTTGAATTCTATAAAATTATGATATAGCTCTTATTTTTGAACATATAATATGGTAGCTAGTCACAAAGTTGCATATTTTCTTTCGATAAGGAGCATAGCTCTTATTTTGTTTGGTCACTTTTTATTTGGTACAATATAATTCCTAATGAGGATTAAATTAAAATATTTTAATTAAGTTACCATTTGATAATGTTGCAATGATAATTTAATTTAAACTAGTTATTATATATACTACTAAATATTGATGATTAAATCGACCATGATTAATTAAAAACATCCTAAGGGTACATTACAACTACTGTGCGTAATAATTATAAGCGTGACATTTATTCATAATTAAAAATATCATCAAATTTGTAAAATAGTACAATATTAACAAATTAATATTTTTCTATTGACATCTCAATGGTAGGAAGTTTTGCCCCCGTTACTTTGGTTTGAGCTACTCTGACGATTTTTTTTACGTATGAAAAAAAGAGAGAAAGAGAAGAGTTCGCCTTCGTGATTAGAGCTTCTTGCACAAATCATCGTTTTATAGGTCGTCTGCCCATTGCATTTCGCCCCATCCAAAATCGCTGTATCGTGCGCATCACCTATCCGCGTCATTTCAAAATGGCTACGTAACAATCGTGCACGTTTGTTACGGACGAATGACCACGATGATTACTACAAAATAATTTACTTATCATATGTAGAATTTAATGGGGTGCTGCTCCCTTAATGGAGCAGCACTATAATACTGATAAACAATGTTGGATTATAATTATAATATTGATAAAATTATGCCCAAAACTCATTACTTATGCCGATTATATTGTTTTTGCATTGTATTTATAGACTTCAAACTTATCCAATCATATTCCTCATATGCATTACAGTAATAATCGAATCAAACTACAGCAACAAAGAAAGACAATGGAGTGTGGCTGAGCTGGATTCTGCTTTTAATTTTCTTAATTATATAATAATTAGAAAGAAAGTGGGCAAAATGAATTGAATGAATGATGGTGTTTTTTTTAGGTTGGCCGTGCGATAATTCGTCGTTCGGTCGTTTTCTCCTTCCTGTTGGTTTCCTGCTGGGATGAAGCGCTGCGCCGACCGAAGGTGGGTCCGCCGTAGCGTCGGCATCGATACAATTTTTCACGAGGAAAATGCCCCGGCAAGGGAGGGGTGGGGGTGGTGGNGGGCAAAATGAATTGAATGAATGATGGTGTTTTTTTTAGGTTGGCCGTGCGATAATTCGTCGTTCGGTCGTTTTCTCCTTCCTGTTGGTTTCCTGCTGGGATGAAGCGCTGCGCCGACCGAAGGTGGGTCCGCCGTAGCGTCGGCATCGATACAATTTTTCACGAGGAAAATGCCCCGGCAAGGGAGGGGTGGGGGTGGTGGGGGGGGGAAGCCACACGCAGCCCATGTACACATATAGGAAAGTTGATGTCCACCATCACTGCAAGTGCATGCACTGATTGAATGGGTGGTGGGGAAGACAAGATGAAGATCAATTGAAGATGGTCATTGACTTCCACAATTCAGAATACTCGGTAATATATCAAACTGAGTTGGCGTAGTTGGACGAGGATCGACAGGAACTAATAGTTCCGAGTTCGATTTCTGAAATCATCAACTTATCATTTTTTATCGCTTTCTCGGATGCTAGTAATTTCGAACATCAATGAAACTTAATCATTGACCATAAAAACTTAGTAATCATTATAAAAAATTTCTATTTTTTTTCAAATTCAATTTTTTATTTTTTAAGAAAATAACACGCCATCAATTTTGGGCCTTTTAATGCTTTTGTTAGATTAAATTGTTGGATCATAAATCCAACTTTCGATAATATATTAATAATTATATAATAAAAAAATATTAAATAAACTAAGACTCCAAATAAAAATGATCACAATTATTTTATGAAGATTAAAATAAGTATGATATGAGTTGGTTATAAGGTGAAGAAGACGAAAATATGTCATAAAATTTATATTGTAGATAGTTATAACGTGCAGAGATCAAAAGATGCATTATCTTTTATCACGGATAAAATTCACATTGCACGTAAATGCATCACAATTTGAATGAAATTATTTTATATAAATTTGAGAGTATGTGATTTTTGTATTTTCCATCTTGAAAAAAAAAAGACAAGATAATTTTTAGATGCTATTTTGAAAATTCATTCTCGATCAAGAGTTCATCATTGACCCAAGTCATGGATTCTCATAAATTTTATATTTACGTTCTTCTAGTCCTCATATTTAGTTTAATTTTATTCTGATTTTACATATATTACCTAAATGGTTAAAGCGATACACATATATTTTTAAAGAGCTTGATTTTGTTTAAGTTCATTCTTAGATGAACTACTAAATAAGAACATTATTCTTTGTTTTTATTATTCGAATTTAAAATTATTCTGTCTTTTTCATAACATTATATAAATTGACCATCTATCTAAAGTTTTGAATATTCCTCATTATTATATTTATAAAATCTTAAATGGGCTGCTAAACAATTTCTTTTGCTAATAGATAACCTTTTGTAAAGTATCAGAAGATAATACATCTTCTATTTATTTTCATGGGAAACATTAATGTGACACCAAAAAAGAAAACTACGAGGTTCTGTAACATCAATAATTTATGACTCTTTTCTCGAATATGTAAACATATTCTCCGGAATTGGAGACCGACATTGATCATTGATACTTTTTTTATATTAGAAAATAAGTAAAATGCTCCGATTACATAAGTATGCAAGGAGAACTTTAAATCAAATTACTCATCACTTTAGTTCAACCCATATTTTTATAATCATACATTAACCCCAAAAGTTAAACCCATTTTTTTTCTTAAATTTTGCCTTTGCCCCATACCAACATAATTGCTTCTTTTTTAACCGAAAAAAAGAACGCAAAGATATAATGAAACATAGCTTTATACCAACGACGTCAAGTGATTAACCTCATTTCGGAGGTTCAATATTCTTGTTGAGTGATTGACTTAGATATCTTTTATAAGACACTCAATTTATTATATATATATATATTAATTTTATAATTCACACAAATTTAAAATATGTTTAAAATGATAAAAAAAAGATAGTCACACTATCTCTATGTTTTGCTCTTGCTCTGAGTTTTTACTATTGGAGATAATAGATGGAGATTGATCATCCAACTTGCGATCTAACTCATATATATATATATATATATATATATATATATATATATCGATCTAACTCATATATATATATATATATATATATATCTATCTAACTCATATATATATATATATATATATATATATAATTTTATTATTTTATGGACAATTGTCCTAACTTCATCATATATGTTATTTTTGGAGCGGTTATGTACTACGAGTGATTTTGAACACAATATAAAATCCTCTGTGATAATCGTTGGCGTAGGAGATCCATCTTTAAATTACGTAAAATCTTGTGCATATTTTTTTGTGTGAATTTTGTGATATTTCTATTATAGTTCTTCATTTTTTTTCCAATATCTACATCCAAATTCATCTATTTACTAAGAATCATAAAAGATTGACGATTAAGTAATGATGATAAGATCTTATAAAAATCTCACAAGAATAAATATTTTATAAAATTATTAAATGTGATGAAACCATATAAAAGGTGGCAAACGATCACTATTTTTGATAAGCATGCGACTAATCTAAGTTTGAAATTGAACTGCTCTTTTGCATAGCAATTTGTTATGTACTCGGTGCGATGTATGATCTGGATCTTTCTATTTAATTAAAATTTTGAGTCATTAATTGAATAGAATTTGGGCCATTGATTTTTAAATCAATAGTTCAAATTATACATCGCATAGCAAATTGCTATGTATTTTCATTTTTCTCTTTTTTTTCATATCAAATTGTCGGGTACTAGTAATCTTAAATTATTTGTAAGATGAATCACTATTTTTATCGTGAAATATCAGAAAGAATATCTCATATGGAAAAGCTGAAAACCAGGAAAAATAAGAGGACAATGTACTGCATATGGAATAGCTGTTTGGTCGTGAGATATCAGAAAGAATATCTTCTTGTTGTTAGAACTCAGAGAATAACATGTGGCAATTTGAGGCTCCCAAACGGTGATAAATTCAGCTTGAGAGATGCTTTTCTTAGACTTTTGACGGATGAGTTAGGTTAAATTAGGACGGGTAGGATCTCATGACAAATATCATATTTAAATGTAGACTTTTTAAAAATTAAATAGTATCGAATGGGTTGTTTGGAGTTTATGGAATAACTTAAAATTTAACATACAAATTTGATAATATTTGATGGGTAATAAATTTTTATATCCATTTTATTTTTATTTTTATCTCTTTAAGCAAGAAATTAATTTTTTTCTATTCATAATTTAAATTTTTTATCCAAATAATATATGATTTAAATTAACTCATCATTCTTATTTATTTTTTTATATTAAAAGGGCTATGATAAGATATTCTAGTCGAAATCCTAAGAATTTTGAAACCACTAGTATTCCCCTTTCCTTTTTCCAATCTTTTTTTCTTAAGCCATCATTAATAAATTATTTATATTATTTTTATGTAATGAATCACTAAGAATTAATTATTATTATTAGGTACTTATCACAATAAGTGTTGATTACATAAATAGCAATACAATATAATATTCATAAAAAAATTATTTTAAAAAATCTTAATAAATAATATATAAATTATTTTAGAATTATATTATTAAATCAGTATAAAATTACAATATTATATTTTAAATAAATATTAATAATTTAAATTAGAAGGTATTGAGTTAATAATTTAAAATAAATGTTAATAATTTTAATAAACATTAATAATTTTAATAAACATTAAAAATCTTAATAAATGTTAATGATTTTATACGTTAATAATAAACTAATAAAATTATAAACATTATTAATTTCAATTTAAAAGTTAATAACATACATATCATTAACTTTTAATCAAACGTTAATAACTAAAAGTAAAAAGGAAGAATAATACATAAAATATTTTGTTAAAGTTACGACACAAATACTTGTATAATTATAGTATTAATTAATAAAAAATAAATTTTAACATTTTAAGATTAAATATTAATAATATAAATTAAAAAGTAAAGTTAAAATAAATTAAAAAGAAAAATAAAAAGAAAAAGAAGTAAAAGGAGCAAGAATAAAAGAAAAAAATAAAGTTAGGAAAAAATTGTGACGGTAATAAAAAAAGAAATAAAAAAAATAAAAAAGGGATCATCAAAATATGGATCACGTAACTTCAGGTTCTGGTGGTTATATTCCACTTCGGGTTCTGTCAAATGCGAACCGTTTGACAGAACCCGATGAAGTTAGACCCAGGTTTCATCTCGAATTTTCAGTTCAAATGCACCGGAATCGAATCGTTTGAGAGAACCCGATGAAGTTAGACCCAGGTTCCATCTCAAATTTTTAATCCAAATGCACAAATTATTTACGCACTAAGTATTTTTAGATAAAAAATGTTATAAAAAGTAAAGTAAGTGATAATGGGGATTGTAAAATGAGTGTCCTTAATACCATTCCAAAAATCTTAATGTCATTCTTTTCTATCAATTTTAATCTCTAATATTTATAATAAAAAAATGATAGCTTTGTAACATTTCCATAGAAATAAAGCTGCCAAATGCTAATCTAGTGGTTGTAGTATTTATTATGCTTATATAATTTTATCGAGCTGAACTTATTTTAGTAGATAATATTATAGAGGCTATTATAAGTTATAATATTTTTAATGATAACTCAGATTTTATGATAATATTAACATTTTATAATATATAATAAAATTTTATGGTATTATATTAATTTTTTAGCTGCTACTTTATTTGATTCATTGCTACTTATATATATATATATATATATATATATATATATATAATGCTGAATATTTGTTATTTAAATATTATCATAAACATTAATAATACTTATTTATATCCTAATGATATTACTAATTATCAAAAGGATCTCCTAATATAATCAATATTTTTTTCTAATATTATCTATTTTAATCGCAATAATATAAACCAAACATAAAAAATATATACATGAATATCATATTCCAAAGAATTATCTCTTTATTCTTTTCGCCCTTATTACACAACCAATCAGACCCAATAATTTGTGGAAGCAGTTTCAATGATTTTATTCCCCCCAACAGGAGACATGTAAGAGAACCCTGATTCTGAAAATCACTTGCACACAAAAATTTGTCCAGAAAAACTGAACAACCAGCTATTGCATTGGTAAAAAAAAATTATATTGTTAGGGCAACAAGTTTATTGGACAACCTCCAGCCATATTTATCACTAAAAGATGATGAATATTTTCGGACTCTTTACTTTCCACCGGGATATCCTCTCCAATCATTTACTTCATGTGCTTGATGAGGGAATGCAAGACAACTTTAAATAGAGAAGAGACTCCTTGGCACTCTATTTATAGTGTTGTAAAGGGTGCGTTCTTCCATCAAGAACACAGCCCTTCATTGATAAAAAAGACACCACATCAGAAGAGCTGACTTTTCATTAGTTACCACATAATACTGCTCATCCATGATATGTTATACCTTGCATTCCTTTAATGATCACATTACTATATACACATTTCCGGAACTATCTATTTTGTTTATGCATAGGACTGAAAATTCAGATCCTCTGATTTTTCTGAACAAAATATTAACAATTATAGCAGCTGTAAGGATTGAAACTAAAAAATATGATTATTATTGGAGATGTCTGTAAGATTGACATGAGGCATCCATTACATATGTAATCAATGTTCGAGAGATGCACGACTAGATTCTATTCTAGCTGATTTACGATAAGGAGAGGTTGCAGCCAGACAGTGAAAATCTAGTAAAGATATGTTCCCACTTGCTTCTTGAGCTATGAAGGTATAAGGTAGTTAAGGAGTGGTGCAGCATTGGGGTAGTGACCTTTGAGCTCCGCCAATGTAGCTAACTCGTTGTCATCAAACTCGAAGGCCGGAGCACAGGTGACGCCAACTAAAGAATAATGCAGCTCAGGGTTCCTGGTGTGAGTTTTCATAGTAACGCCATCAGAGGAGTGCTCAACATCTGAGGTGAGAAAAGCACCAAACCACACATTAGGTTCGACGGTATACTGAGGGAGATGCCCAACTCCTATGTCTGGTCCAACAACTGTAAGCTTCATCTTCCCATTGTTTTGTAGCTCGAAAACCTGTAGGATGGAAGAAAGATAATGACGATAAGAAAGGTAGAAGAAGAGAGGAAAGAAAAGAGTTGGCACTCTAAAATTTATACAGTGAGAGGTTCTCCCATGTAAAAGTGCCAGGTCTCAGCACAGGGAATGCGATGAAGTCGAGCAACACTTCCTGATGGCAGTAAGAAGTATATAGCTGAGCTCACTGCTCGGTCCACCTTGTCTGTGGGAAATTTGGTTGATATCAAGGGTGCATTAAAAGAGAGAACAGAAGTTTTTCTTACTTCCAGAGATAACTTTCCCAGCACAATTATATAGTTATCATTAGTTGATAAGCAAAAGGGTTTTTGGCAAGGAGTTGACAAGTAAAATTTCCATTCATTAATTATAAATCTGAACTAGGAATCATCTTTAACTCATTTCTTAAGCTATATCTAAAGAGGATGCCAAAAAAAGAAAGCAAAAAAAAGTGTCTTGAATGAGGATGCTTATATGTAACAACCTGCTTATAACTTCAAGCCAATAATCCAGGTATCTGAACATTTTTCATTTACCAACCCCAATCACATAAAAAGAAATCATACTGAAACCTGAGATTGATCAAACTATAACAGACATATCAAAAAAATTCTTTGCATACATCCACTGACTGAAAATTGTAGTCTTACTAAGAAATAAGGCTTTGATTTAATGAAGATACATAGATAAGAAGACTAGCTCTATTATCATTCAAACTTCTACAAAC
Organism: Pontederia paniculata; assembly: GCA_001647135.1. Classification (NCBI taxonomy): domain Eukaryota; kingdom Viridiplantae; phylum Streptophyta; class Magnoliopsida; order Commelinales; family Pontederiaceae; genus Pontederia; species Pontederia paniculata. The sequence goes on along the minus strand of LTAE01011624.1, from coordinate 4,903 downwards.
ACATTGCATTCTAATGTGAAAATTTGATAAAACGTAGTTTTTTTTATCAAATGTAAAAACTGATTCCGAAAATTCTAAAGAAGAGAAGCCTGTTAACAAGAAGAAGACAAGAAGGTCAGCATATTGAAATTGGTTGATGGCAGGATATTGAAAATTGACAGATATGCTTTGAAAGTTACAAGTTTTATCATCCTGTTCCTGAATGTCAGAGACATTTGGTGTTGATTGGCTTTAATAGTCGTATGGATTTTCATGTGAACATGCAGATCATTGTTGAATGAAAACCTAGAAAGGAATGAGAACAAACCCACAATAACACAGATGATAATGGTGACAACAAGAATCCTTGAGTCATGACCTTCGCAATTGTACTTCTAGTTCTTTCATCTTTCTAAATTACAAATGCAAAATTGTGAGAAACAAAAAAAACTGCCATAGAGTTCTGAAATTCAGGGAGAAATCGGTGGCTAAGTTCGCTTTGTTTGCTGAGATTATCATAATGATTTGCACAAATATATGATGACAGGACTGCCGAAATGCAAAAAAGAAAAACCGAAGTGATTCCTCCTGGTCCAACTTATATGCAAACACAATTGCAAAGATTTAAAGAAAGCTGCTGTTCTAACCTCTGGGGCCTCAACAAGCCAGACTGAGCACCGCACCCAGAGGTTATGATATTTCTACTATAAAAATATATAATCCAACAAATGCATTTACATGTTGCATCAGTATGAGAAAGATAGATGACTAAAAAATTCATGAATAATACTCTTATCACATGTCAATATGACTATTTGAGCAGGTAGTTGCCTTCAAATTAAATCAGGAGCGACCCCTTTTTTTGGGTTTGCAATGTAGGGTCTCAGCATAAGACACAAGAAGGAAATAAAATATATAAAAAGAAACATGAAAATTCTGTGAATCAAACCTATGGACTAAAACTGAATCTAACATAAGACATCATGGGTAGTCCTCAAGTGAGGGACTTGCACGGGTTGCAGTTTGCACTACAACCAACAGTAAGCTGTAGATATCCTAATTCCAGTAATAAATATTTGGTAAATATACTTACATGTCTTCAGGTACTAAAAGCTAATTTATAGTCTTGTCAAACGAATTCTTAACTCTTCCATCGACTGAACTAAACCCTTGATTGGATCATCAAATGGACAGCAAGTAATGAACGAAAAGAAAAGAATAAAAATGACACTTTTAATGCCGTTTGAGGAACAAATGAGAGGACAGCGAGCAAACTATGGAAAGCTGCTTACATTGGGGTGGAAGTTGAGATTTAGGGAGCGTGATGGTGGAGTCTCTGAAGGTTTCGAGGTAGAAGCCTCCATCAGGATGGGGCTTCAGATCCAGAAGGGCAGCAATCTCTGATGCTTTCTTCCGCGATTCCATTACTTCCTCCGCTATATATTTTTGTGCCTTCTGCTGCCTCTCGCAGTCCCTGATCAAGTGTTCAGGACGAGAAATGGACTAAAACATGTTGCAAATACAACCTTTTTTTTTCCGAATTCTGTGTTGGTTTTGGGGCAATTTTTGTGGTTCAGGTTTAAACAATTTTCCCACTTGAGTAGAGTTTATTTACTGTTGGTCAATTATTCAGTTTAATTTAAAGGATGCTATTTTGGATATATATATATATATATATATATATATATATAGGGGTTAATGCACTTGCTGAGCGCTTATTCTCTGTAGGCATGCGGAGCAGATCTTGGCCGTTGATGGCGGAATATACGGTGCACAGGTTAGTGAACAAAACAAAGCAATCACAACCCTGGATTACTCATGAAGGGTCCAGATTCATTTAGTTTCCATGGAGGGTTTTAGGGTCGGCGACACACTTCTCACATCAGGAACTTGGAACTTGGAGCGCCCTCTCTTCTCTTTCCCTGGACATCATCCCTTCTCACCCAATCTCCAACCTGAAAGGAAGCAGGTTCCCCTCTTTTCTGCTGCCGCTCAAATGTCCTGATGATTTCGGAGTTTATCTCTTCGGAATTGAAGTTGTGGCACCTGGCTGACTACCCCGGCAACTATGGGGCTCCCTCGCTTCTGTGTTGTTGTTGCCACCCTCACCTTCTGCTACTACATTCCCCGCCCTGCTGTCGCTACCACCCTCCCCTAGTGTTTTTGTTGGCCCTGCCCACAACGTCTGTTGATGCTGCCATTGTCCTACTTATATTTGTCATTTTCTTTGTGAAATTTCAGTCATTAGTTATTGTCCATGGTCATTATTTTAATTGTTAGGAAACAAAGATCTGATGTTTTAGGCAAGCCTTGTATTGACAATTTCACTTTGTAGCTCAAACTTTTGTCTGAATGTTCTATTAGCCAAGTTCCTTTGGTTACAAATTTGGACCTTGTCTAAGAATTCTGTAATGCAACACATATTTAGAGGTGTTAATGTCAATCTTGGTTATTTTTTATGTACACAGTAGATCTTATCCATTAATTACGAATGAAAAAAAAACCACGAAAAAGTATTTATTGTTGTACATATATCCGCAAACCATAAGGTTATCTTTTGAAATGATTCTCTAAGTTTCAATATTTCATATGGTTCATATCTGAATTTTAAATATGACAATTGACTTCTATTCAATGTTCTGTGGCAAGAGGTGGCATTCTTTGTTCTTTGGTTCATTACCCCATTGCCTGAATTAAACTCGACTTACGAAAATGGTACTGTCTTGATGTTGAAAATCTAGATAACAAAATCTTTCATGCTTGTTACATTATCAAGTGAGAGATGGGAGGGTGAACTTTTTTTTTCCTATTTGTTCATTCGTCTTTCATTGTGCGAAGGCTGAGGGACAAAATTCACTTTGATGCATCTAATAAAGATAATGATGAGATTGTGTCACTAATTTTGGCAAAGTTGATATCCATCGTAATATTAGGCAAAGATTGAGCATTTAAAAAAACTGTCATGGTGCTTTAGTGCACTAGTCACTCTATATAAAGTTAAAGTTATTAAACCAAGTCCATGGAATATTGATTCCACCAATGAATCATGCATACGTTATGAGATTTAGAACTAAAATCTCATGATCTTGACGCCTAAAATAAAATGAAATTCAATTTCGAATTTTTAGTTCAATATGTCGGTTCGTCTTGGATTAACCATTCCAAATATGCCTGACATAAGCTTGTAACTTAAAAAATCAATCAGCCGAGAAGACTTGATGACACAAAAAAAGAGTTTGCTGCTAAGAAGACATAAAATGAAGCAATATTTTGTTTTGATATGGTTTTTAATTTCTTCTTATTATTATCATCGGTAGCTGCACAATTGATGTTGAAGATATACATCTGTAATGTTCCTGAAACAAAATTCGCAAAGAAATCAGAAGAAGGCAACACTTCGCAAAGTTAAATAATCATGCTCCAAGCCTTTTTTATGTTTAAAATCATGCTCAACAAAGGTATCCTTTTGTGCCTTGCACATGAACAACTCATGTCTTTCTTATAGTTCTGTTAATGTCTATAACTTGAAGATTCCTGGAGTTTGAGTCAGAAGGCAATCCAAAATAATCACTGTATCAGGAAGGATTATCAAAAGTAATGCAATTCTGGTACTGTATCAAGAAGGATTATAAGCGCAAGAAGTCGAACCCCAAAATAGGACATGCAAGAGAAATCGAGCAAAAGAAAATGCGAAGGATTTCGATTACCTCCGCACTCATTCCAAGCAATATTTTTTTGGCAGTTAGAATTTAAGATCCAAAGCAACAAACATTACAAAAGTATGTAGTCCTCAACTTACAACAAAGTAGTTCAATAATCATCCACAATCCTAAGATAACATCATGACTACTAGTAATAACCATCCACAATCCTAAGATAACATCATGACTACTAGTAATAAAAGTAAAATAAATGTTGTCAACTTCCAAATCGATAGATTGACAAACTTTCGATTCATCATCCTTTCAAGTTCCACCTTCGAGAGTTGGCTTTCAAGGTCTCGTTGTATTATCTCATTTTCCCTCTCCAACTTATTGATTTTAAGCAGCAATCCGTTAATAACATTCTTATAGTGTATTTCAATAGGTCCGTCCAGCCAACGAAAATACTAACAAGACTCCATCTGCATGAATACAAGTGAAAACTCATTTAATCATCAACGAACAATAAAATTAAAATTTAACAATGAAATAATTGTTGCACACCTCAACATTATTGCAAACATAGAACTTGCGTCCAGGATGCACCATTTCAATAGTTTCCGATATCGCCTAAAATTGAGGAATTGTAAATAAATAATACTCTAGAGAAAAATGGACACTATTAACATAAAAAATACCTAAAAAGAGTCTCTTTCTAAGATAACCAGGAAAAGAAAAAAAAAACAAAAAAGGTGCTTTCAAGAACAACAAATTTTGTTCTATATCAGGAACATGAAGACTTGGAAATTCAAGGATTTCAATGAGGCAATAAATGATCATCTATTTTAGATAGCAATAAGCTAACATTGAATAGCAACAGAACAAACAGCAAGGTTACCAATATCTGATGCTAAGAAACAATTGTCATGACTTGGTTAGATTTATCACCACGTTATCATAACATTGAATAGCAATACCGTAAAAGAAAATTACCAGAACTAACAACAATCACAAAAAAATCGAGATAGATTACTAGATCTTCGAAGGAGAGCGGCAGGACGAAGAAGGCGGTGTAGGACGACGACTTGGGCGCAGCAGGACCGTTTTCTTCGAAGGAGAGCGGCATGACGAAGAGGGCGGCCAGAGGACGATGAGGCGGTTACGGCGGCAGGACTATTTCCTTCGAAAGAGAGCGGAAGGCGGAGGCGGCAGTACCGTTCCCTTCGAAGGAGAGCGACAGTAATACAACTTTCTGATAGAAGATGAATTGGGAAAGAACACAT
>LTAE01011622.1:0-14979 GCA_001647135.1 Pontederia paniculata | reverse complement strand
CCCCCCCCCCTCTTGGTGCCATTCCAGAACCTACATGGAGTGCCCTCGCAAACACTTAGGCCTTTTTTGGTATCAGAACAAGAAGAATGAGAATTAGTAAGAATATTCTCTTTTTATTCTAGTGAAAAGAATAGAAGTAAGATATTCTTGGGGCGTGTTTGATTGATTAATTAGTATTCCAGTGACATTATTAAATATAATATTTTATTATATATATTTTTATTAAATATAATTAAGTATTTATTGACATTATTAATTGTAAATGATTGATTAATATATTTCTAATTAATATGTTTCTAATAATATATAATTTGTTTTAATAAAAAATAACTATTAAATAATTATTATATTATATAAATTAACTAATACTACAACGACTAGCGAAATAATATTTCACACTATTCTAATTTTAATAATATATTATTACCAACTAATTATGATAATATAATAATTAATTAATATGTAAAAAAATAATATCAAAGTATAATATTATATCTTGTTATTAATGTCATATTTTTTGTGAAAATTTAATTATTAATAAAAAATATTAATTATGGATGACTATGTTTTTATTAGAATAAATTAATTTAATCAAGTAAATTAGAAGAAAACAAAATGGAACAAACGAATTCTTCTTGACAATGGCAAGAACATTTTGTTCTTGCATTAATAGAAAAAAAGTGGTTTTACAAAATTCAAGGTGATTTCAAAAAGTGAGAGAATTGTATTATTTGTGTGTTTAGATGCAAAAGCAAGAATGAAAGGTTTGTTCTCCCCTTATTCTAGTACCAAACATGGTCATATTCTCCAACTTCAATTACAATTCTAGAACTTGAAGAAGGGGGACTCTTCTATTTCTTCCTTTCTCCGCTAATGCAAGTACATGGCCAATGAACTATCAATCATTTTAAGGTCATAAACATGTTCAATGATGCTGTCTTTAATAGTCTAGGCTTATATAATGGTGATATTCTTGCCATCTTTGCAACATGATCAAAGGCAATCTATTTCTCTAAACTTCAAAGCATTTTAAAGTCATGGGATATATTTCTCTCAATAAAGATAATAAATTGAACTGGCCACAATCTTGTTCACCCAACCATTCACACTTATGACCCGATGATGAAGGCATGGTAGAGGTCGAGTTTAGGGTCACAACAATCAATACCTGATGCAAACAAAAATACATAAGCTTCATTTATAAAACACGACCCTCCCGGACATGGCCCTCGTCCATAGGTCTTAAACCCTAGATCTACAACGATCGTAAAACACGGTAAGGTTCTATACATGACACGATCCGCATCACACGAACATTGAGATCATGTTCCATATTATTTTAAATTAAATGATCAGATGCTAGCACATGACCCACGTCTCCCCGAACATAGAGAAGTTTTGCCCTAGATTATTATAGTATTTAATTAGATTTAGTTAGGGCATAGTCCATGTATTTCATAACATATTTTAGGGCTTGCATTAAACATGATTTTGAGTCATTTTGGCATAACATGCATCTATTTTAGTCCTTATTTGTTTATATTGCTTCAAGTCCAAAATCTACTCCTGCTTGGTGTTTTTTTTTTTTGTAGGAATTCAGATGGAGAGGCTAAGGGAAGGCTTAGATGGACTCAACGTTGCAAAAGAATTTATTCACGAGAAGTAAATGCAACTTCAGGGGCCATTACGAGCTGTGATGGATCATTACGAGCCGTGAAGAAGTAAATCCAACAGCATTTAAGCCCATCATGCGAAAAGACAACTTTTTGGACTCATGAAGGACACTATGAATTCCTAGTAATGCCTTTTGGACTCACTAATGCACCCTCAAAATTTCAGGGAATTTCAACATGTTATTTGCTTCTTATTTAAGAAAATCATTGTATTCTTTGAGTCTATAACAAAGATTTGAAATCCCATCTATACCACCTGACAATTACCTTATAGTGTCTAAAGGAAAATTCTTTTTATGTGAAGAAAAGTAAGTGTTGTTTTGTTCAAAACAAAATCGAGTATTTGGGCCATGTTGTTTCTCAAGTTGGAGTAGAGCCAGACAACAGATTGTCGCTATCCAAGAATGGCCTATCCTTAGTACTCTCAAGTAGCTGAGAGCCTTTTTAGGCTTGATGGGTTATTATCGACAATTTGTAAAAGGGTATGCAACTATCAAAATCCTCTCACAAATCTACAAATGGTCAATCGAGGCTACTAGAGTTTTCAATAAACTAGAGAGGGCATTGGTTACCACACCAGTTCTTAAGCTACCTGACTTTTCTAAAGGATTTATTATTGAGACTGATGCATCAGGAACTCCCACATCATCCTGATTCATTCGTATCTCATGATACCTTGCCCTTAAGTCCAATTTAGAGAAATAGGTTGCTCCTTGTAGTTCATCTAACAATGCATCGATAGTGGGAAATAGGAAAATTATTATTAACTGTGATTACTGTTAGATCCCTGTAATCAACAAAAAATCTCCAGGTCCCATCCATTTTCTTGACCAATAATACTAGTGACAAAAAAAGACTAGAACTGTTTTGTATTATGCCTTGTTCCAATATTTCTTTGACAAGGTTTTCAATTTCATTTTTTTTTAAAGTGTGGGTACCTGTAAGGTCTCACATTCACGGCCTTGCTTTCCTCAACTAGATGAATGTGGTGTTGAATGTCTCTGAAAGATGGTAGTGTTGATGGACTTGCAAACACATAATCAAGCTAATTAAAAATCTATTTAATACATTCATCAATTAGTTCGGGTCCGCTCCTATCAATTCTAGAAACAACTATCAGCTAATAACATTTCATGATGTCATCTCTTTGGATTAGTCGTCTTAATTGGTGATGACTTGTTGATTCCATTATTCTATGCATAGTTAGTTCATTGTAATCCATAATTACAGGTCCCAACTTTTGTAACCACTATACTCGTAATACCGGATCGATCTCGTCAATTGGTAAAACATAGATGCCATCTTGTAATTTTAGGTTATGAATTGAAAGCTCCGCTTGTGAACATTTGCCTTCGCACTTGGGTTTTTCTCCATTTCCTATCATGACATTGAAGAAAGCAGACAGGTTGATGAGTAACCCTAGTCTCTTGACAGCTCTTCCCTGTATAAGATCATGTGTTGACCCACTATGAATCAAAATAGTAATAGCATGTTTGCAAACATTCCTATCAACTGCAACCGTAGTGTTTGCGGCAAAAATACTCCAGACAGATCATGCAAACTGATTTCCAATGGATTACATATTCCTTCGAAACTTCTTGCCTCCTCACTCACACTATCATGTTTATCCTCTTTTTCCATTAGAATAAAATGTGGTTTTCACTTGTGTCCTCGGTGGAACTTCTTTGTCGATCGATCACCCGATGAGGCGTGATAGAAATTCTTTTCGTAAGACAACTGTCGAAAGAAATTTAATTACCATCAATCAAAATGAGTAGTCTTGAAGCATTGTCGCAAGTTTATGCGATTGGTCCTATAACTTTTGTGCTGAAGACATCCACAATTCGACCACCTAGATATGACATTGATCATAATTGGAAAAAGAGAAGTATTTTTAGAATTTGTCGTATTGGTCCTCAAATCTAGTGCGGGATAATTTAGATGTTATGCATGTGAAAAAGAATATTTTTTATAACATTTTCAACATTGTGATGGACATCAAAGGGAAAATCAAAGATAATATGAACTCCAGAGAGAATTTGAAGCTCATATTACATTGGGGACATGTATGTTTTCATATTGCGTTGTCATTGGTTTGATCCACAAAATGGTGTTAAGGTTGATGACACTTATGGATTGGTAGATGTGAAGCGTAGATCAAGATTTCAAATGAACTATTTGTTCTAGCTGAACAAACACAACAAGTGTACTATGTGAAATATCCTTCAGCTAAAAGGAGTGTTGATGAATGGTGGGCTATGTGCAAAATAAAGAACAAGCTGTTTTTTGAAGAAAAAATAAACGTCGAAGGTACATTAGTTGATGGAATACCATATGCTGATTATTGTTAAGTTGATCAAACCATGGGAGTAATAAATGTAGCTCACGACGATGAAATAACAATATTATTTGACAAAAATGGTCCTATAGAAGAAGTGAACATTAATGAAATGTGTTAGCCTCTTGAAGTAGAAGGTGAACAATTTATAGACGATAATGAGACCATTGATTATGAGACTGATGAAGAANTTGTATATGTTTTGACATGTTATGCATAATTATTTTTATATGATATTATAGGTTATGGCTCCTCGTGGTCGTGGGAGAGCTCGTGGGAGCGGCACGAGTCGTGGCACTCCACCAGGGGTCGAGGATGAGCTCGTCATCGGTCTTGACTCTCAGACAGGTAAATTTTACTATTTATTGTTTCATATTTAATCATGTTACTTTTAAATTTAATTATTTATCCATATTTACTATTGCTAACATTTTTTTCAAACAATATTAATGTTGGGTCTTTATCATCTCAACGAAACTCATATAACATTATACCTATTACCAGAGTTGACAAGAACAATCCATGAGGTGATAATATATGATTTATAAATGAAAAATGGTATTTTTTTAAAAATTATATGAATATTGTTTGTTATCATTAATCACTTCGAGAAAATATTTTAATATATGAAATGTGATTGTCGTAGGAGTTGGCGAGCAGCGGCAAGGTTGATTTCCGAACAGTGTACAAAGAAGTTTACACCAATAAGAAGACAAACCAGTCCATCTAGGAACAAACAAAATAAATCGCAATATAATTTCATAACACTCATTCAAAATAGTTATCCTTAAGTATTTGGTATCGAAGTAATTATTTTCATTTACAGTAGGCATACGATTTCCTTATGGCAGAGAAGTATGGGGATAATGCGGACTCAATCCCCGACGTCGACGAGGAGGTACGGAAAGAAGTTGCAGGACTTACTAAGGAGGGTCGACTTCGTGGGTTAGGAAGATTGAGTTCGCAACAAGCGAGTGCTGCTTCTGTCGTTGGTCCTTCGTGTAGTTTGACCGCCGAATCAGCCCCTGCGACTATGGTTGGGATGAAGGACCTTGTGGTGGAGGTGGTAGATGAGAGAGTTACACCACTTTTGTTGGAGGTTCTCAGTTTGATTCGCGATTATTCTGCTCCTCGTATTCCTCTGTCCGATGATTAGATTATGTTGTGTTTGAATTATCGTTACAAACTTATGTTGTGATACTTTCAAACATGTGTTGTCGACTTAATCTTTGTGATGAGTACTTAGAAACTTATGTTGTGTTACTTTGAAGTTTATAATGTTTATATGGCATCTTTATTATCTTGTGCATGAATGAGTATATTTGTTTGATATGATGATACCATGTTATATATAAGGATTTTTCCACAAATAGATTTACCATTCTAAGCTACTTTGATAATCAGCGACAAAATAGTGATGGAATAATGATACGATTTTTGATATAATATGATAATTAGCGGCAGAATAGCGATAGTCAGCAACAAGTTAGCGACAACCTTAGCGATAGGTTAGCGACAACTTAGCGGTTTAGTGACATGTTAGATATAGGTTAACGACAAGTTAGAGACATTTTAGAGACCATTTTTTTAAAAAAATTTAACTACGAGTTAACGATAGATTGGCGACGGTGTAACTATGACTTAGCGACAGATTTAGTGACAAAACTTTCTATCGCTAATAGCGACCTAGCTTTTGTGATAGTTTGTTGTCGTCGCCGGTTTGTCGCTAATTATTATAACGACCAACTAGCGACAGATCTGCGATAGATATTTCTATCGCTGATTCCTATTATTCTTGTAGTACTTGTCAGGTAGGATGCGGTCCGTGTTTGGATCCCAGGTCGTCCATGATGACTATAGATCTTATCTTCGTCCCATGTTCGATTAGAGCATCATATTCTTTAACGATTCATTACAACAATTATAACTTGATATAAGGACCCTAATCTATATTCAATCATTATAAAATATATTGATTTTATCAAACACATATGAGAAACCCTAAGATTGATCTTCCTAATTTAATACCTTGATTTTGGTTGACATATCTTCTCCTTCCATGTCTTCGCTCATTCTTCGCGCTCCTCACCCATGATATTTCTTCTTCCTCCAGCTGGTACTCATCTTCTGCAGTTCTAACCACCACCAAGGGGGAGAGAGAGAGAAACTTATGATGGCTGAGGGGGAAGAAATAATGACTTAAGGCAGAAAATTTGTGGCTTTGAGTTTATATAGAGTCATAGGATTCATATAAGTGCATAAATTATTTTTATTTTCATATTTCTCACTAATTGCACATGATACATTATATGAAAAAATAAAAAAAGAACTAGAATAAGACTAAAAATGTCTATAATTATGTATGCATCAAGTTCTTAATTGACTTTACAACCTAAGGTCGTTGATGTTCTCCCAAAATGCAATATTTATGCAATGTGAAACCCTAGATCAATATTTTAAATAATAGCTCACATGTAAGTATCAAATCATTGTATTGAATAAAATTTAACACATGCAACTATAATTAAATCTCAGAGAAGCTCGAATCATAAACATTAATACTATCAAAAGATTTAGAATAAATTAAATTCTTTTGAGCATAATGTTCTTGCACAAGCCTCCAGAACTCCTTTTCCTCATTCTCAGAGTTTTTATTTGCAGACTTTCAAAGTCCCCTAAGTAGTGTTTGGAAATGAGAACCTGATTTTCTTTGGGTTCCCAATGAATAATTGATTTTATAGATTAGTTCTAATTGTGTTTGGGTGAACTAAAAATATTAAGTTCCACGAATGTTTGAACGAACCATTCGAAAACTTAAACAAAATGTTAAGTTTAACGAATGTTAGAGTGTTTAAATAAATTAATTAAATATAAATAAAACATAAAAAATATTTTTTTAAAATCTCAATATAATTAAATATTTTGTTAAACATAAAAAGAATATTTAGAATTTTATTATTAAATTATCATAAAATTAAAATTTTAACATTTAAAATAAATGTTAATAATTAAACTAAAAATTGATGTTGTAAATTAAAAGATTAAGAAAAAAGAAAAGAAACCATAAGCTAAAGAGAGAAAAAATACAAGAGAAAACCAAGTTCTAAATATAAGAGAAAACAAATTACAACGGCAAAAAAGTGACGTGTCAATAGCAAAAAGTAAAAGAAAATGAAAAAAAGTGTGTTAGGAAAAAACCATTGGGTTGCTACTTCAAGCAGACCTAAAAACAAGAACTCAGATTCTACGTCTTGTCATTTGGCATTATCTGCTGAAACCAAATCCTGGTTCTATCATGGCTTTAGTTGCAAAAACCAACCCTAAGGTTTTCGAATAAATTTTGTGTTGATTTCGAAAGATTTTGGCAAAGGCGGGGAAGTTCACAGCCCTAATGATATTCACGAGCTGCGAAGTTGGGACGTGGGGAAAAACCAATTTACTTCATGCCCCGTGAAAGTGGCTTCATGGCTTATTATCTCGAGTGCAAAAGGAAATTTCTTGGTAGCGCCCACGAATTTTCCTCTCCATGTGTGAACAACTATTTTGTTGACAACCTTTGTGTTTTCATAGCTAGTGACGGAGTTCATGACCCACGAGATCATTGAAAATCTAATGAGTATCACATCATGATTAGATTCATGTTGATTGTTGGAGTCTCCTTTGTTTTTCATCTTTAGGAGGCGTAGATACTTCCTTTCTGTTATTGATGACTACTCAAGGATGACTTAAGTATTTTTGATTAAACACAAGAGTGAGACTTTCAAATATTTCAAGTAGTGAAAGATTCTAGTGGAGAATAAGACATCGAATAAGGTGAAGCGTCTTCGTATTGACAATGTCTAGAGTTTTGTCGTATGAATTTGATTAGTTCTTTAAAGATTAAGGCACTACTGGTATCACACCATTAGATACACTCCGCAACAAAATGAGGTGACAGAACGAATAACAAAATGATTCAAGAGAATGTGTGTGCTCTTTAATGCTGGCATGAATAGGGCATTTTAGACTGAGGTTGTTAGCACAGCCTGCTACTTGGTGAATCGGAGTCCGACGACTATAGTTGTTCTCAAAACTCTTATAGATGTATGGTCTAGAAATCCTACTGATTATACTAATATTAAAAGTTTCTTGTTGTCCTGCATATCATCATGTCAACGAATGAAAATTGTATCCGAGGGCTAAAAATGAGTGTTCGTGGGATATGGTGCAAGAGCGAAAGACTATAGAATTTGGTCTCCTTCATAGCACAAGGTCATCCACAACAAAAGTGTAACCTTTGATGAGTTTTCAATGATTCAGCCGAAGGTGGATCTTGCTGGTGCAGTACCTAAGAGTGCCAACAAACAGGTGGAGTTTGAGGTAGCTCTAAGTGGGGATGATATAGGAGGACCACATCAAGTTATCAACCAGAGCAAGATGCGCAAGTTGAAGAGCAACTAGAAGGGGAGTCTATTGTTGTTAGACGTCCTTGCAGACAAGTGGATCCTTTTAAGCAGTATGGCCTTGAGGATGGTTGCTTATGCATTACATGTGGCTGAAGAGGTGGAGTCACCATAGCCTGAGGATCCCATCTCATGTGCAGAATTAGAAAATGTATTTCTACTATGGGTGACGAGATGGAATCTCTTCACAAGAACTAGACATGTGAGCTGGTCAAGTTATCGGAAGGAAGAGAAGTTGTAGGATACAAGTGGATCTTCAAGAAAAAACTTAGAATTGAAGTCGAAGGCAAAAGATATAAGGCACATCTAGTTGCTAAAAGCTATAGTAAAAAAAAGGGAGTGAACTATAATGAAATATTCCTACCAATTGTCAGACAAACTACCATTTGGGTGCTACTTGTCACTGTAGCACATCAAAATCTAAATCCTTGAACAACTAGATGTGAAGACCGCCTTCCTACATGGAGAACTCGAAGAAGACATTCTAATGAGTTAAATAGAGGGTTCTCTAAGATCAAGTTTGCAGGTTGAAAAAGTCTTTATATGGATTGAAGTAGTCTCCACAACAATGGTACAAGAGGTTTGACACATTTATGATCAGTAAAAGATTCAACAGAAGTCTCTATGATTGATGTGTGCATCATAAGAAGGTGAAGGAATCCACCATTTATGTGCTCTTGTATGTTGATGATATACTTATTGTTGCTAAATATATGTTAGATGTTCAGGATTTAAAGAAACTTCATAGTGTAGAATTTGACATGAAGGATATGAGTGCAGTACAAAAGATTTTGGGAATGGAGATAGTCAGGGATTACACATAGGGTAAAATCTTCTTATCTCAAAAAAGCTACACTCAAAAGATTTTATCCAAATTTTGAATGCATTCAGCAAAGTCCCTAAGCACTTCATCAGCTTCAAATGTGCATCTTCCCATGGGTTTCACACCATAATCTAATGTAAAAAAGGAGTACATGTCTTGTGTTCCTTATATCAATGCAGTTGAAAGCTGAATGTATCATATGATGTGCACGAGACTTGATATTACACATGCAGTTAGTATTGTAAGTAAGTTCATGAGCACTCCAAAAAAAGAACATTGACAAGCAACGAAGCACATATTTCGGTATTTGAGAGGAACATATGATATTCTCATTATATATGGAAGTGATACAGAGTGTTTGGTCGCTAGTTATTCTAGTACATATTATGCTGCAGATGTGGATGAAAGAAGATCAATGACATGATATTTCTTCACTTTGGGCAGTTTTGTTATCAGTTGGAAGGCTATTCTACAGTCCTCAGTAACACTATCTACTACTGAGGTAGAATACATGGCATTGACAAAAGTTGCAAATAAAGGGATCTGGTTAAAAGGTTTAGTTGGAGGTCTTGGACTACATCAGGATCAAGCTATAGTGCATTTTGATAGTGTGAGTATATTATGCTTGCCAAGGATCAAGTGCATCATGAGAGGACCAAGCACATTGATGCTAGATATCACTTCATTCGTACCTAGAAGAGGATCAATATGAAGAAGGTTGGCACAACACTTAATCTAGCTAATATGTTCACCAAGTCAGTTCCTCACAACAAGTGCCAATATTGCTTGGACTTGCTAATTGGTAGTAACCCCGAGGCGGGGTTGGCGGAATAGCAAGATAGATATTATAGTCTAAAGATGATTCAAGTCAAGATGAAGATTTGTTGATATTGCATTGAATCTTAACCTAGAGATAAACCCATATGAACTTGTGCATCACAACCGCCCATCCCATAGGGGGTCCCATCCCAATTACTGCCCGAGGATGTAGCCAGGTCAAGGGTAATCCTCATTAAATCCTCGTGTCTTCTCTGTGTGATTTATGTCTCTCATCTATTTCGTGCAACATAAAGTTAATTCTAATTCTATCTTTTTAGGACGAATCCATGTTTTTCCTCTCCTTAAGAAGGAAAACCACAAATGTAAGTAGATAACTATTTTCAATATATAATTACAGTTAAGTCATGTAATAAATATAAAATATGCACTAAATGTAAGCTAAAAAATATATGAAATGCATGTCTATCTAGAATGCATCATTCCTCCTCTGCCAAAGCTCCCCATTCTTCTTAAAATTCTCTCTAGACATTTGAATTGAAATCAACTCTAGCAATGAATATCCTTGATTTTACATTCCTTCCATCAAAACAAAAAATGCTTTCAATCCAAGCTTTTAAGTCATTCCATATCTAGGACTTCTGAAGGTGTGATGGTACTGAAATAAAATAAAATTAATATCAAACTAATATGAGAAATTAACAGGAATAAAAAATATGATAAAACCACTAAATTTCTTTCTAGTTTGTACACCTCTTTTATAAAGTCCCAAATGAACTTTCTTATCTTGTTAGTTACACAAAGTTTGGTACGATATCCTATCTACATGTTAAATCTTGTTACAACTATATACAAATGAGAATGCAATTGTTGCATTTAAGAGATTGAAGAAGTTATGGCAGACATATAATATTTGGGATCCTCATCACTTTAGTAAAAATAGAAAATATGATCTGGGATCCTCGATACATATATGGGATCCTTTACTTTAGTAGCAACAGAAAATATGTTCTACTATCCTCATATCCACATACATATATGGGATCTTCATCACTTTGGTAGGAATAGAAAATCTACTCTAGAATCCACATACAAAAAATTTGGGATCCTCATATATCTGATCGATGCACCCCTTAAAGTTAGAGCGTGAAGATTTTGAACGCCCAACTTGCACAAGAGAAATTGTAATTGATCACAACCTAAAGCTTCAGTAAAAATATCCGCCAATTTTATCCTTGTGGCAAATATACAATGCATATGACTTGTGACCAAATATGATCCTAGATTAAAATGACAATCGATCTCAATGTGCTTGGTCCGTTCATGTAAAATTAGGATTGTCAGCAATTTGAAGAGCCAATTTATTGTCAGAATATAAAACCATAGATGCCTTATGCAAGATCTGAAGCGAACCTAGGAGATCTCAATGACATATAAGCTCACTAGTCATGGCAGCAAGTTCATGATATTCAGCCTCTACCGAAGAGCGGCGTGTAATTGGACAACTAGCCCAATCAGAATCGTTGTATCCAACTAATTGTAAAGTAGGATCAGGTTGGAGAAAAATGTCGAAACCAAGTGATGACATAGTATATCGAAGAACTCTCAAGGTTGCATCCTAATGTTGAGACTTGGAGTCATGCGTTAACTGAGAAAGTGCATGAACAGAGAAGCATAGCTCTAGTCGCGTAATGATCAAATAAATAAGACGTCCTTCAAGATGACGATAATGCTCAGGATGTTGAAGACAATCACTAGTGAGCTTGGCGAGATTATGTCGTTGCTCCATTGGAAACAAAGAAGGCCTTGCAGCTGTAAGTTTGCATTCACCTAAAATATCCAAAGCATATTTTCTTTAGCATAGGAAGAGACCTAAAGGTGTGATAAAAATAGGAAGAGACCTAAAGTTGTCATGACATGGATGCCTAAAAAATACTTTAAAGATCTCAAGTCCTTTAGACGAAAATATGAATGGAGACATCGTTTAAGCACCGAGAAAAAATTAAAGTTATTTCCAACAACCAGTAAATCATCCACATATATTAGAACAGAAACATAGCAGTCCCCTTTGGCATAAGTGAATAAAGAATTGTCAGCACGAGACAGTTGAAAACTATATTTAATGAGTGCTAAGGCTAGTTTGGAAAACCAATTTAGAGATGCTTGACGTAGTCCGTGTAAAGAATTATGAAGGCGGCGCACAACACGTGGAGTAGGCAAGGCTCGACAATCAATAGGTGTTGTATTAATAGCAATATGGCAAACATAATCTTGTAGGTAAATAGGAGGTCTGGTGGTTCTTTTAGATGGTGTTGTCGGTCTAGTGGGCTGCTCGGAAGAAGGAACATGGTTTTCTAATGTTGCATAGGAACTTAATCAGGAACTTTAGCAGTTTGGTTCATAGGGTGAGTTTCTGAGGTAATGGTTTCATTTTGAAGTAAAATAGAATTTTGCAATGGTGATCCGATGTCATCAACAAATAATTTTGAGGTAGAATTAGAGGCTAGAGTAGGTGAAGTATTGAGAGATGAAAACAGGTATCTTCGAAGAATTTGACATCTCAAGATACAAATATTTTTTATCATATAGTGCCCATCCTTTTTTTCACCATAAGGATAGCCAAGGAGGATGCAACAATGAGATCTTTCGCCAAACTCAAGGTCAAATTTATTAATCTTGGCATAACATAAAGATCCGAAGACATTATAAATTTTGATAAGATGGAGAATGACCAAATAACATTTCATAAGGAGTTTTACCGAATAGAATTTTGGAGGGAGTATATTAAATGAGATATGCAGTGGTTAGAGCACATTCTCCCAGAATTTAAGTGGTAAAAAAGGCTGAAATCGAAGAGCTCGTGCAACATCAAGTAAATGGTGATGTTTTCGCTCAACACGACCATTTTATTGAGGTGTGTGAATGCAAGAAGTTTAATGTTGAATACCTTGGGAAGAAAAAAAATCTTGTAAAGGTTTAGAAAGAAATTCAATGCCATTATCTGATCAAATTATTTTAATTGTTTTAGAAAATTGATTTTTGACCATGAAAAACAAATTAATTAAAATGCATTGTGTATCAGATTTAGCTCGTATCAAATACACCCAGGTCCCTCTATTATAGTCATCAACAATAGTGAGAAAATAATGTGCACCTGAAGAGGATGGAGTCACATAAGGACCCAAAATGTCACAATGTAAGAGATCAAATATTTGAGAAGAGAAATGAGAACTAACATAAAATTTGTTGTGAGTTTGTTTTGCTCTACCACAAGTCTCACAAACATTACTTGAAGAATTAAGTGAAAGCAATTTATTTTTGGCATGATTATGAAGAGTGAGACATATGACATATGCCTAATCTAAGGTGCCATAGTTGGCATGATTATGAAGAGTTTGCAAGCTTTTGATGGTGCTTGGAGGGAACATAAATGGCATATGAGTTTGCAAGAAATTGTTTTGCCACTTGCTTTAAATAATACAGTTCTTGATGATGCTCAATCAGCTTCTTCTGCACACGGTCCTGTATCAAATAGTAATCAAGTAAGAAGATGACATGACAATCCAATTTTTATGTTAGCTATGCAACCAAGATCAAGTTATAATGAAATAAACAAATATAAAACATCATTTAGTAACATTGTTCCACCAAGATGAATACAGCCAGACTTTGTGGCTTGAATTGGTTTCCAATTAGGAACGGTAATAGGCATTGCCTCTGAAAGTGATTTTTCATTAACAAGGATATTTGATGTGCCTGTCATATGAAAAGAGGCACTTTTGTCGATGATACATTCATGTGCTGATGTAATAGGAATCAGATCATTACCAGATAGCTAATCAGATACCTTGTCATCAGAACCAATGATGGCCAATAATCGATGGAGTTGCACCAACAAAAAGATTGGTAAATGCATTTGGAGTATTGCTAACTTTTTCATTATCTGAAATAATAGCATGTGCAACAAGATTTGAATTAGATTTACTATGAGGTGCAACAGTTGATACCTTCTTTCCTTTAGTTCTTTCAGATGGTTTCCATGTTACTTGGATAACTATGTAGTTGCCAGTAAGAAGCTTTAAGATGTCCCTCCTTTCCACAATGATCACAAATAGGACGTTTTCTAGAGTTCGAACAATTACCACTGATGCATGCATTTTATAACATATTTTAGGGCCTGCATTAGGTATAAGTTTGAGTCATTTTGGCATCGCATGCATCTATATTATTCTTTATTTGTTCATATTATTTCGAATCATGATTCTACTCTTGTTGGTGACTATTTTGCAGGAAATCAGCTAAAAAGGCTAAGGGCTGGGATCAACACAAAAATGAGCGAATTCAGAATGAGGAAATCAATTTCAAGTACTCATCACGGGCCGTGACAAATCATAACGGGCCGTGATGAAGGTATAAAAGCAGCAGTTTCAGCCGTCACGAGCCATTACGCACCATCACAACCTATCCAGAGGCTAATGCAACTCATAGGATATTACGGGTCGTTATGAAGTATAACGGGCTGTAATGAAGAATTTCACGACCGCTATGACGGAAGTTACGACCCTTGCCGAAGCTCCCAACACTGAAATCCAAATTGTCACGGGATGTTACGGCATGTTACGGGTCGTTACTTTACATATCACGAGGCGTTAGGTGATATCACGACATGCCGAAGCTACGAAGACGTTACGGGCCGTGATGTCCCATCACGGTCCGTAAGTAGGGAAAATCACCTCGGGACAACCTTGTGCACGATTTACGGGCCATGGCATTTCATCACGGGCCGTGAAGATGAAGAGCGGAGGAAGAATCATGCCATAATGAGTCGTTACATTATGTAACGGGCCGTGACACGATTTACGGGCCATGACATTTCATCACGGGTCGTGAAGATGAAGAGCGGAGGAAGAATCATGCCATAATGAG
>LTAE01011621.1:0-14982 GCA_001647135.1 Pontederia paniculata | reverse complement strand
CTTGAGTTTGCATTTCTCTCTTACTTGCTTTACTTATCATCTTGCATTCTCATATCATTATTTCACTTGTTCTTGATTGAGAACTTACGATTTGAGCTTTGTGATAAATCGATTTTGAGCTTCTGCGTTCTTATTGTGAAATCGGTTTAAAGTTTTTATTACACCAATTCACCCCCCCCCTCTTGGTGTCAAGTTATCTTACATGTTTCCCTAATTGTATCTCCAAATATTATTACCCTATTGAATTATTATTGTCTTTTACATATTGGGTTTCGTCACTCATAGGATATTGTTTCCCCAGCTATTGATTCTGCAGGCAAACATGAAAACAAATAATTGATGTCACAAGCGATGTAGATGGTCATGATTTGATGGCTGCACATGATCGACTTTTGATTGAGTCATGTTTAATCTATTAGTTTTGCTTTCCTTATTGAATGATGTAAAAGGATATTTATTTTATTTTGAAGTATTGGCTTCCACTTTATGTATTATGATATAAAGTCAAGTATGAAATGTATGTTGGTAACGTCTCGGGAATGACATTCCGCCAGGCGACGAGGGTGATCTTTTCATGGCATTACAAAAGGTATCAGAGCTTAATGAAGGGCTCTTCGTAGCTGCCTCTATGTATTTAAGGATCATGTGCAAGCATCACGAACCCCCATCGCCATCAAGTAAAGGTTAGACTAAGGACATAGTATATATCTTATTGTAACAGTAGTGACATTCCATGAATAGACGAACTCCACCTCCAGAGCAGTCAACATCAAATCATGCGGAGGAGTATGTAATCCCATCGGCTCAGATCAGGATATATTCCTGACTAGTCTAATGAGGGCCGTCCAAAGGAAACACCAACATGAGGAGTCAAAGGACACCATTGAAAGGTTCCTCAAGAAGCATCCTCCTGAGTTCAATGGAACTGAAGACTTCAAAAAGGACAAAAAAATGGATAGAGAAGATGGAGGAAATCTTCACTCAAATGCAGTGTCCGAGGAGCGAAATATTGTAGTCGCCATCAACCATCTGGCAGGAGATGCCAAGGACTGGTGGAAAGCCACCAAGAGAATCAAGTTTGCAACTTAGGACATTGTCCCATGGAAGGACTTCAAGGAAGCATTTGAAGACCCTTATCAACCCCAATATCTAAAAGATCGAATGCAGGATGAGTTTTTACAATTGAAACAAGAGGATATGATAATAGAGCAATATCTAGTCAAGTTCTTACGTCTTGAAAAATATTGCACCCTGGACAAAAAAGAGAAGTCGAAGACCAAGAGGTTCAACGGGCTACATTCTGGACTAAGGGCTAAGGTCATGAACGAGAACTGTAAGATTATTGAAGATGCCACGGAAATTGCCTCATAACTGGAAGGTAGTATCAAGATTGGGTGAAAGCCCAAAAGGAGAAAGCTATGACTCAAGACAAATGGGATGATAAGAGACCGACCAAGGCTCTTATGATGAGGGATGACCGCCGTGAAGAACGTCCTAATCCCTACCAACAACGGCATAGGCAACAACAACAAGATGAAAGAAGACCTTGCCCACACTGCCAAAGGATCCATTTCTAGCGAGTGTTGCCTTAAGACATGTGCATGTCTTAAGTACAGGAAGCAAGACCACTATGTACGAGAATGCTCAGACTGAAAGAAGGGAGATTAAGGTGCCCGAGAAGCAAGAGGCCCTCCTACCCTTACGACAAGCAGGGTGTACAACATGGAGGCTGAATCCGAAGGTGTGCACCTTGAACCCAACTGATAGGCTAAAGATAAGGTAAATTCCTAAGGAGGTTATTTCTAATAGAAATAATAACATATTTTCACCTAAAGCAAATGAAAATTTCAAACATTAGGTTGATAGAAGCCCAATGTAGAATTCGAGGATGAATTCATTTTTAAGGAGGTTATAATGTAACATCCCAAATTTTGATAGATAAATAATAAAAGGAAAGATAAAATGTGATAAGAAAAGATATAATTTGAGTAGGATTAGGAAAAAGATACGTATGAGTCAACTTCAAAGTGGTGTCCTAATATATCTCTAACCTTTTAATATTCCTACTCTTAGCCAGATTAGTTCTTAAAGGAATCCTCATCATGATAAAAATAATAGGAATTAAGTTGAGTTGGACTTGGCCTACAAAAACCCTATAAATAGAGGGTTAGAGGAGATGGGTCTAATTACTTCTCTCCCCAAGCCCAGGAACCAGATTTCTCTCCTCCTTCCTCCCTCCCTCTCTCTCTCTCTCTCTCTCTCTCTCTCTCTCTCTCTCTCTCTCTCTCTCTCTGATGACTCAAGGAAGGGAAGGGCATATGTGAGAAAGGATCGAGACCAACGAAATCAAGGTATGTAATTAAAGAGGATCAAACTTAGGGTATCTCATATGTGTATGATGCGTGTACAGGAAATGGATCTTGTGCACGGACCACGTCCTCTGCGACACGGTCTGTGTTCAGCTTGCTAACGACCACGTTTCCCATGCCGCTGGGCGCACTCCACGAACAACACGAGGACCGAAGCAAAATGAACCGCGTTGCCCATGATGTGGACCATGTTACTCGATCAACACCGCCTTTAACCCATCATAGGTTGTGTCCCCCTTGAACACGGGTCGCATGATCGAATAGTACCCGACGGACTTAGGCCGCATCACCCTAACGCTGGTCGTGCTCTGATCGATGATGAAGTACCAGCACGGGCCGAGTTCGTGAACGGCCACGTCAGACACACGACACGGGCTGTGTCTTCTCCCAACGCGAGCCGTGTCCTAACGCGTGTTACCGAAAATGGATCGTGTCCTGGAGGGACACTGGTCGTGTTCCTGAATTTAATCAATTTAAAATCTATTGTATAAGTCCTAACGTAAAGTTTGATTATGATCTAAAATGAATATTGCATGTGATTTATCAGTGAAGGATATGAGTTGGTTTCCGACGATTGTTAATGACCAGTTCCTTCGAGGATTGAGACTTCTTCGGGACTAGTTTTAGTCTCTTTAGAGATTGAGGGTCCTTCGAGACTAGTTTCCAATGACTTCAAGGATTGAGGGTCCTTCGGGATTAGTTTAAATTTGGGTCATGGAGAGAGACCCCAAGGCCTAACTAGCCTTATTGTGTTGGGATCAAAGCCAACAATCTTCATGATTGGTAAAGGCTCATTAAAGAATGTATTGTTTAAATAAAGAAAGAAAAGATAAGTAAAGATAAATAATGTGGCTCAAAGAGGAAACTCACTTGGCTTGAACCTATTGATGAAAGATTATGGGCATCATGAGGGATGCAATTCATGTTCTTGCAAGTGATGGACCAAAGGTAATGATTGAACTAAAGGATGGTAAGTTACCATAATGATAAGCATGTAAAAAGGTAATGTTAAGTGAAGTTATTGATTATTTCCCTAATTATATATTCATATATGATTTATCCTATTGAATTATTATTGCCTTTTACATATTTGACTTCATCGCTCATAGGATATTGTTTTCCCTGTTGTTGATTCTACAGGCGAACAGGAAAACGAATAGTTGATGGCACAAGCGATGCAGACGGTCATGATGTGGTGGCTGTACATGATCAACTTTATATTGAGTCAAATTTAATTTATTAGTTTTTCTTTCCTTATTGAATGATGTAAAAGGATATTTAGTTTAATTTGTAGTATTGGCTTTTGCCTTATGTATTATGATCTAAAGTCAAGTCAAAGATGTATGTTGGTAATGTCTCGGGAAGGGCATTCTGCCATGCGGCGAGGGTTGTCTTCTTGGGTTGTTACACTTTTGATTTTGGGAGGATCCATGGTTTACACTCGAGTCCTTAAAAAGTATATTCCCAAGGTTATATGCTATGGTAGTGGATAAAAGAGCCACAATTGCAGATTACTTATCAAATACAACTAATCGTGCTGGTGTGGCTTCTTTCTTTCTCCTATCATATATTGTAGCATAGATTTTATTATTGCACCCTTTTCCCGAGGACACTTGAGAGGCGTGATATCAAAGGAAGTGGACATGACAATTGAATTTGGTCCTTGGCTCAATTTTCGATGAAAAATGTTTAATTAGTGTTGTGTAGGTCAAATGGGATACAAGACAAAGAATTATTAACAAATTATAGACTCATTTGGAAGTCAGGAGCACCATTGTGGATGAGAATCTTTGCATGGCTACTTAGAAAGGAAATACTTATCTAAACTATATAGATTGTGGTAACAACCTCAAATAATATCACATGTTCCTTGTGTGAAAACGCAGAAGAAGATACTAATCACCTTTTTTTTGTATGTGTGGCGGCATAGGTAGTATAGAAAAAGGTGGGATGCCAATGGCTTGACGTGATCACAACTGGAAATTTTTGAAAATCATTTCGATTTGGGGGGAAACAACAAAATGTTATGGTGTTTGGTTCTATGTGCAAACAACTATTGCCTCTTGCGATCTTATGGATGATCTAGTCCCAAAGAAAATGTATCCTTACATGCTTTAAAGTTTACTAATATGTGGATATGCGATTAAGGAGGAACTGAAGATTTTGCTTGTAATTATTATCGCTGCTTTAAATTTATAATACCATGGGAATAAAACAAGTTGTCTGCAAATGGTAGACATCCTATTCAGTTATAAAAAATCTAGCACCTCGAACTGACCTACATACCGAGGGCTAAGTTCTTTTCACTTACTGAATTCCATGATACCTTGAATCGAGGAAACCTTCAACATGACTTTGTCCCAAATATTGAAAATATGTTCTCTTTGTCCTTTATCTGCATAAGTTTTCTACCGACTTTGTGCATCCTTTATCCTCTTTCGAATCAAGTCAACTCTATCAACATATTGTTGCACCACTTTTGGGAATAATAATTTTCTTTCTTCTACTTCGCTCCAACACACTGTAGAACAACATGGCCTTTCATACAAGGCCTCAAAAGGAACCATGTTAATACTAGAGTGATAGCTATTTTCATAGGAGATCTCGATTAGTGGAAGGTGCTCATCCCATCTGCCATGCCACTCCAATGCACAAACTCTAAGCATGTCCTCCAATGTCTAAACATTTTAAAAGAGTTCTGGAAACTCTTCTAGAATCTAGTTGTAAATAATGAGTCTCCATATGACACAATAAAGACTAGGATGTCATGTATCTTGATGACTCCTTGATATACAAATTCATCAGACTCTCCACTGATTGTTTCCATTTATCGAAAGGAAATGAGCAAACTTTGTTAGTTTTTCGACCACTATCATATCACATCATAACTTCTCTTGGTACAGGGAAGGCTAGTCACAAAGTCCATCATTATGTGCTCCTTTTTCGCATTTTCATTTTGGGATGCTCAAGGGTTTGAGAATTTCACATGGTCTTTAATGTTTCACCTTCACCTAACGTCAAACAATTCATCATGATGCATAATATGTGATTTCTCTCTTTATGTTGTTCCACCAGAAGCTTGTCTGCAAGTTCTTATACATTTTTAAGCTTCCTAGATGAACGACAAGGTCAAACTTGTGATATTCATCTAATATCTCTATTTTAAGTACAACATTATTGCGGACCCGCAAGCAGTCTCCATATCTTATGCCATCATCTACAAACATCATGAGTCCTTTGGCTCACGATTACATCTATCGACCATGTGATTGTACTCTTCATGTTCTACATGCATCCTGATGATCCTATTTAGAAGATCCAATTAGTGGTGAATCATCAACATTGCTCTACCTCTACAAGACCTCAAGTTCCACTGAATAATATATTCAATGTAACTCCATTTGTGTGCTCATAGGTAAGAAAGTGATCCTTCTTACTTTCGACTTAAGGCATCAACAACTAAAGTCACCTCACCATTCAATGGTGAACTCATAGTCCCATCTGCATTATCTCCTATTGAGGTTCTATTGAGACAAGATGTACTTCAAACTCTTATACGAAGACTTTGCATGTCTCATCATATAAGTAGCACCTTCAAATATTTAGAGCAAAGACTTATGTTGCTAGCTCCAGATAATGTGTAGGATAATTTGCCACATATTTCTTCAGTTGCCTCAATGCATATGCTACTACATTGCCGTGCTGCATGAATACACCATCAAGACCTCTGTCGTAGACATCATTGTGAACCACATATCCACCACTTTAAGAAGGGATGATGAATATTGATGTTGTTGCTTGGTGAGTTAAGATTTTGAAAATTATGTTTGCACATGTAGGACCAAATGAATTTGGTGCTTTTCTTCTTCAAGTTCGTCAATGGTTGTTCAATCTTTTAAAAGTTTTTATTTATTCTGATAGATCTCTTTTTATTTAGATAGGTATCTCCATGGATAGAGGTAAATATTATAGAAGCCTGCGAGTCCAAGAAAACTGCAAATCTTTGCCACATTCTTCATTGGAGTTTAATTTAAGATTGCTTCAATCTTGGTAGGGTTCACTAAAATGCCTTGCTTAGATATGATATGTTCAAGGAACATGATTTTATCTAACAAAAGCTCTCACTTGGACGAATTTACGTATAATGGGTATTTTTGCAAGATTTCTATCACGATCTTGAGGTGTTCCCAATGTTCTTCTAGGCTCGATGAATATATAAGGATATCATCAACGAAGACAATAATTAACTGATATAAAATAAGGTCTAAACACCATATTCATGAGATTCATAAATGCTTGAAGGACATTTATTAGTTCAAATGACGTAACAAGAAATTCATAGCGACCATACCTCAACTTAAAAGTTGTCTTTAGTATATCTTCTTTGGAAACTTTGATATGGTGGAAGCCATTTCATAGATCAATCTTTGAGAAGATCATAATGGTAAATAGTTGGATGAATAAATCATGATGCACGATAGTTGATATTTATTTTTCACCATTACCGTGTTGATCTTATAGTCGATGCACAACCTGAGAAGACCATCCTTCTTCTTCACAAATAAGACTGGTGCACTACAATGTGAGACACTCGGTCTCGTAAAACCTTTATCGAGGAGTTTTTGAATTTTCTTCTTGAGTTTCTACATCTTTATTGGTGCCATGCAATATGGTGATTTGGATATTGAGGTTCTCCCTAAAAGTAGCTTGATGTAGAAATCAATTTTCCTTTGTGGTGTTAATCTAGAGATTTCTCTTGGGGAGACATCCAGGAAGTCTCGTACGACATACATGAACTCTAGTAGTTGGTAATTTCTCCACAATCTATGGTCCAATTCCATGTTCATTGGCCTATTGTTTCTGTATCCATGGCATAAGGATCCATGATTACTTCTAGAATAACTTGGTCAACCTCATCAGACATATCATCTTCAAGTGTATCAATAGAAAACAAAGAAAAAGTTTTAGGATGCATGAGGAAATATTAAAATTGAAGTGTTCGTTTTTTCACTCTAAGCATGATCTTTCCCGTTTGCACATAGATTATGGTATTTCTAATGGCAAGAAAAGGTTTTCCAAGGATTATAGGCACTTCAAGTTCAGGATCCATGTCCAAAATGATGAAGTTGATGGGCAAGGCAGTCATTTGGGCTTCCTGATAGACTAGTCAGTAGATTGAAGCATAACAATGGTGTCTTTGAGCTCTCCATGGTTTAACTTTAGAAATATAGAATAATGCATTAAGTTAATACTTGCACCTAGATCACATAAGGCCTTGAGCAATAAAAAATTCCTATGGTACATTGAATAAAGAAGCTCCCAAGGTATTTCTCCTTGATAGGTAGGTTCCTCATGCAGACTTCACATCATTGTGGGGTCACCCTTATCACACCAATCGCCTTGATCTTCCTTTTTGTCAGAAACAATATCCTTCATGAACTTTGCGTAGTAGTAGGTATTTTTTTCAAAGCTTCATGAAAATGAATATTAATATATATCTATTTGAATATATCAAGGAAACAAGAAAACTTGTCTAGTTGTTCTTGTTTGTATCTCTAAGGGAATGGAGAATTTTGAAATCCTTGGCTCTGGTTTTCATTTTTTTCTCATTCTAGTTCTTCAAGGTTTTCCACTTTTGTAGATGTTGGCACGGTTATCTTCAGTTCAGATAACTCTTTCCACTCCTCAAAGTTATTGCTTTAGCCTCCTCTTATGAGTTCTTTATGTTGCTAGGAAGTGTTCCTAGTTGTCTACCTACAATGAAATTTGCTAATTGATGAACTTGATTTTTTAACTTTCTAATGGATGCCTCATGATTGGTGAAATTGGTGTCCATTGAAATGATGAAGCTTTTGATTAAATCCTCCAAATCCGTTTGCTGATCAGTTCTTTGTTTGTCAGGATTGCATTGCTGAAATCAAGATGATGCTAACCCTCTATTATTTACTCAAAGAGTAGTTGGGCTGCATTCTCAATCCAAATCTATTACCAAGTTGTCTATTTCTAAAAAAATGTTGTACACATAATTCACATTTTCAACTTGTGATAGAAAAGAAGACATTAGATCCTACTTGACATTCATGATTAGGATGTTCTCCACAAAAATCACAAATAACTTGAGTTTCCACCACCTTCATTGGTGTAGGATTTTTATTGTACATGAGTGCTTACATATTCTTGTTAAGTGCGTCCAACTGAACAGAGATGTGGGTAGTGTTATTTACTTGGAAGATTCCTAATTTCTTGGAAGCCATGCAATGTCATTTTCCGGCTAATAAGATCAAGATTTCAAATAATTGTATAAAGATCCTCAAGAAGAAATGGTGTTGCCTAATGATGTGTTCAAAAGATTCTTCACTTGTTGAGATGCACCATTGTAGAAATGTTGGATCTGTTTATTTAACAAAATTATATCTTGAGGTACTATGGATAGTGATTCCTTGAACTCTCTCAGGCTTCATGCATAGATTTAGTGTCCTATTGGATAAACAATTTTACATCTGAAACAATTCTCGAGGCCTTTTGGGGAGGACGATATTTATTGAAGAAGCATTGTTTCATTTCCTCCAAGTAGTGATGGTCTCGACAAGTAAAATAGATTGTCTGATGGTTGCCTTTCTTCTTAATGACAATGTGAATTTATAGCAAAGATACACTGCATCATCAAAAATACTAGTATAATTAGATGTATGACAAAGTTGAATAAAATTTTTGACATGGCTAAATGGGTCTTCATCTTGATTCTCGTTGAAGTGGTCATGCTAAATCATCTACATCGTACCATATTGAATTTGAAAGTTGGGATTAACTGGTGGCAATGTAATGCTTTCATGGTCTTTCGTTTAGCTTTTCATATTGTAATCCTTCATTGTCGATGGCGGTTGCTTGATTATTATCCCATCTTTAGAGCCTCCTTCTTTTGACAAATAGTTCTCTCCAACTCAAGATAAAAAATAATATGCTTCTTGAACTTCGAGTATTATGATACTCATTCGTAGAATTGCTCAAAGATTCCATATTTGTGTGATTTGTCCTAAATCAACTAAAGAATGCAGCAATTGGTTAATCAGAAAATGGTCCGTGTCAAACTTAGACACGGTTTGTATGGGTAGGATGCGGTTCGCGTTTTGCCAAGACATGGACATGTACTTCTTACCCACCATGCATTGTCGACACGAATTGTTTTGTCAAGATACAAATCCAACAACATAGGATGTAGACCATTTCCAGATGAAATACAATCCAAGTCGAGTTCCTCCAAAACAATTGCAAGTAATTCCTTGATTTTCAATATTTGCACAATCATTAATAAACAAGAAAAGCAATAAAATTCAATAGATACAACTTCAAAAATTAAAATTCGAAATAGCCTCCAACAATGACGCCAAAAACTTGATGTGAAAAATCTAACATCTACAAAAAACCAGCAAGTATACTGATCACACAAGTAATGAAGTAATAAAAAAAATATCGCTCCCACGAGGATCAGTGAAATTTTAATTCTAAACCTTATCCACTAATTTGAATAGAGATAGAAATTCAGATGTATTCAGCTTAACTGAAATGAAGGAAAAAAAAGATTGTATGTCAAGGTTATCTATTTGATGAAAACTTTAAGGTTATTATTTATATCTCCACCGCTATTATTTAACTTAAGCAGTTAAATTGAAAGTTTTAAAATTTTATGAATGAAGGATTCTGTTAATTGTAAAAAACTCAAAACCAAATATATTAACTATCTCAAATTGTGATTGACTTAGAAAAGTTCGAAATGAAATTGTCCTAAGATCAATTAATTTGAAATGCATTAAACAACAAACCTTTAATAATTAATGTCTCAAACTAAGTAAATTGGTAACCATAATTTATGATTTTCGAACTAGATAATCACAAAAAATGTGCATTAGAATTAAACCAATAAAATGCCTTAAACTAAGGATAAAAACGATATGTGTCATGTTCTAAAATGGACCAAGTCAGATATGCACATAACAGAAGTCGTCGAACATGGCCCGGATTCCATCAATCACAATCCATGTTCTAAAAGTCGAGCAAAATTCTTTAAAAACTTGAATTTTCATATCAAATAAAAGAATTATCATTAACTATGTCTTTTGATTGATGCTAACAAAAAGACTAAATTAATCAAATAATAAGATAGATACATGTTCATAAATCTCAGAAAGGGAAATTATTCAAGAAATAAATGTCATTCAAATAATTGTTTGATGCATACAGATTTTAACATATTTTTCATATCATATTTAATTCATTTTCCGTCATTTTTTGCATATCATGTATCATTTTATAAGATTATTTGTATTTATTTATTTCTATTTAGAAACTACTCAATATTTTGATTTTTGATGTCTAGAAAGCATGGGGACAAAGAAATGAAGTCAAAAAAATTGCACTCAACTTGGAGGTTAAATGAAGCCAAAATGTGAATTTCAAGATGCTGATTTGTGCGACCAGGCTTGGTCACGACTACGATAAGGCCTTTCACAGCCATGAAATATCAAAAATAATTTTTTTTGCTCAGATCATGGTCGTGAATTTGTTGTCAAGGGTTGTGAAATAAAAAATAACATATCTGAAGGCTCAATCATGGTCGTGAAATTATTTCTGTTGAATTTAGGATCCTGAGATTATTTTGGTCATCACAAATTTGAGAGGAACTTAATCTGGACTAATGAAGTTGTTGAATTATTTTTTGAAAGACAGGATTTCTATGTTCAAATGACGATAGGTCGACTGAAGTTGAAGAACGGACGACCTATGCACAAAGAAGACATAAAAGAAAAATCCTATATGTGCAGCGGTCGTCCAAAGGATGTGAAGTGGTCGACCGATGTGAAGAACAAAGATTAAAGAGGTGAAGTCAAGTACTGAGCGGTCGACCAAACATGGTGTGTGTGGACGATCGAAGACAAGGTTGAACAGGAGAGGTCACCCGATGAAGAACAGTGGGCGACCAAAGTTCTACACCAACAGTACAACAGATGAAGAACGNGAAGTTTGTCAGGTCTGAGGTGAGATGAAGATCGGACGACCGATGAGGAGACAGAGGTTGTCCGAGGGCTGAAGAGACAGAGCAGCGGTCGACTAGAGCATCTGACAAAAGAAACTGCGGACGTCCAAGGAATCTGATGAGTTGTTAGAGGATGGCCGAAGAATGTCAGAAGTAAGAGAGGACGTCCGAGGATCTCAGTGGAAATGAGCGGGCGTCCGAAGCTTGTCAGAAGAATGTTTGGCGAACGTCCGATGATCTCATTGGGAAGTGAGCGGATGGCCAAAGTACTGACTGAAGGGGTTTGACGGACGTCCAAGGATCTCATTGGGTAGTGAGCAGACGACCAAAGTACTGAGTGAAGTGGAAGCGGACGTCTGAGGATCTAAGTATAGAATGAGCGGACGCTCGAAGTACTCAGAGGAAGAGAAGTGGACGTCCGAAGCATTCAGCGAGAATCAATGGACGACCGCAGAGGTGTCAAAGGTGTTGGCACAAGTCAAGTCAGTCGATCAAAGATGAAGTGCGGGCGACCGAAGGATCTTGACAGAGGTCTTCAACTCCAGGAATGGACGTCCGGGGGCTTGGGGTGCAATTGGTAGACGACCTAAGAAGTTGAAGAAGTTGGTACAAGGTCAAGATCGGTCGGCCAAAGGTTTGGCAGACGACCAAAGGAGCTTGACAGATGACTTCACTCGAGAGTGGACGTCCGAGAAGATTGGTGTGCAATCAGCGGACGACCGAAGGAGCTTGACTTAGGAACAAAGGCTTCAGACTTTGAACTGCGGACGTCCGAGGGTGAACGGTGGACGACCGGAGCACCAGACGACAGTTCAAGTGAAGACTTCACCAGAGCAGTGGTCGACCGAGGCAGGAGCAGTGGGCGATCGAGGGGGTAGGTGAAGGGTACTGTACTCGCATTAACGACTAGTTTTCTAAGTGACAAATTAGGTCGTTTGTGCAGAGTATATATTATAATCCCAAGAGTCTTGGGAAGTAACTTTGGCAAAATTAGCTACCAAGTGCTTGAGTGAAAAAGTCTTAGTTCCTCCTTCTGAGATTCGAGTGAAGAATCCAGGATAGAAGGAAGTGTGAGTTCAAGAGTGAACTTGTCAGATGTTGTCTCCTTGTCCTTTGAGAAAGAAAAGAGAAGTTGTAAGGGAGCCTTCGCCCTTGAAGAAGGAGTTTAGTGGTCTTCGGAGGTCTCGAGTTCGAGAAGATCGGAAGCAGAGACGTAGGCCAGGAGTTCGGCCGAACCTCGTCAACCATTGTTTGTTTGATTGTTCTTCTCTTCTTCTTCTTCTTCTTTATATATTTGCATTTGTATGCTTCCGCTAACATAACTACTTTAGAAATAGTTCGAAAATTTTAATACACCAATTCACCCCCCTCTTCGTGCCATCTAGATCCTACAATTTTCATGGGTAGTGAAATGAAGAAAATATCGTTGAAGTCTCGATCATGACCATAAAAATGACATGGGTCTTGAAAGCCATTTCATGTATCATTTGCATGTAGATTTCAACACATTTTTCATATCATATTTAGTTTATTTTTCGTCAATTTTTGCATATCATGTATCATTCTATGAGATTATTTGTATTTATTTATTTTTATTTAGAAACTAATCAATCTTTTGATTTTTGATATCTAGAAAGCATGAGGACAACGAAATGAAGCCAACAAAAAAAGTTGCACTCAACTCGGAGTTAAAATGAAGTCAAAATGTCAATTTCAAGATGCTGATTTGTGCGACTAGTCTCGATCATGACTGTGACAGACCTTTCATGGCCATGAAACATCAAAAGAAAATTTTTGCTCACATCATGGCCGTAAAACCCTTGTCAAGGGCTGTGAAATGAAAAGTAACATATATGAAGGTTCGATCATGGTTGTGAAACTATTTTCATGGGTAGTGAGATGAAGAAAATATCGTTGAAGTCTCGATCACGACCATAAAAATGACATGGGCTGTGACAGACATTTTCATGGGTCGTGATAGCTATTTTAATGGCCATGAAGTTTCTATCATATGGCTGTGAAAACTAAAATTGCAGAAATTAAAGTCACACTGTTTATCAACCAACCTTATCAATTTGTGAATCTCCCTTCAAGGTAAAACGATTTTTTAGTTGATTTTTATTCAAAAGAGGAGTTTGACATTAAATTAAATCCTAAAAAAATCTGAATTACTCTCAACTCTATATTAGGACCCTTGAGTTATTGTGAAGACACAATCTCTTTGAGGCTAATGTTGAATACCGGATACTGAAGAAATTCTATTGAGATCATGAAGAAAGACAAAGTTGCATTTGAGAGAAGTTCGTGCTGCTGAATTTGTTGAAGTTAGATTTTTTTCATTCCTTTTTCTTTCATTGGGATGAACTATTTTCAATGTTATTCATTGTGTAATTTTTCTATGGAGCAATTTTGTATTTGGAAATTTGTTGAACCATATTTGAGATTGGATCTCTTGATAACTTGTTTCTTATAAAATCTGAATGTTTTTTGTTAATATTTTTTTTCTTTTGTGAGGTGATTATGAAACTAGTTATTGATTTCCTAATGTAATTAGTTTTCATCTTTCTAAACATTTGGATATATTGATCCTCAAAAATCAGTCAAGACAAATCATGTCACAATATGGATTACGCGTGTGAGAATCTTATATTGTGTGGCCTGTTAATTTGGATTTGATTGAGTGCCTAGCAGTTTAAGATTTGCAAGGTCTATTAATTTAATATTAAGATTGATTTAGGATGGATTTGATTAAGCATTTTGATTACCTTGAATTTAAGATAGGTGACTGCATGTATTTAGGGAGTCACAACAAAGGCAAAACTTAGTACATTAGAGAAATCTGCGAATAAATTAAATTTAATCTAACTTAGTGGTGAGATACAACCCTAATATCCCCATTTTATCTGATCACATCTTATCATATATCATCTGGTTAGTTTTATTTCATCTTTTGATTTTATATTATTTGGATAAAAATCAATTTTCGTTACAACCTAATTATTTTCTCTATCAACTCTTGCAATTAGATAGGCTAGGTTGTATTAGTCCTCATGTGTTCAACACTTTACTCATATACTTTATTATTAGAATGACTTGTGCGCTTGCTAATGTAATTAGATCCCATCAAATTTTATACGCCATTGTCGAGGACTAATTGTTAATTTACCTGTCTAGTTTCATAGTTAATTTGAGATTTTTTTTCAATTTTCGATGTGCATGTATCATATGCATAGTACTTTCAAAGATGCATTTGAGTTTGATTTCATATTATTTCTAGCATAATTCTTATCACATATGCATTTTTTCACACTTTGAATGCAAGAACCTGTTTTTCTCTTCTAGATCTTATATAACTACACTTTTATTTGAATTGAAATTGTTATATCTTTGTTTTTATGAAAGATGAAGAAGTTTCAGAAAGGTAGAGTTTTCACACTCCTGCAACATGTGAGTCACAACAAAGCCCGTCAATTTGGGAGAATAGCCACTGAAGACCCAACTCAACATCCAAATAATTTTAGAAAATCTATGATAGTTTCCAATTCATAATATTTCACTAGATACTATATACATACATATATA
>LTAE01011618.1:0-14984 GCA_001647135.1 Pontederia paniculata | reverse complement strand
TCAATAGAAAACGGTAATACGATAACTCAATTTACGGTGATTTTTCGGCTGATTTACGGCTAATTTGCGGTCAATTTAACGGTCAAATAACGGGTAAATTCTGACCAACTAGCGAGTAAATCGACGAGTAAATTTTTTTTTGAATTAAAAAATACCAACATTTCAGCGGCGAATTTACGGCCAATTTACGGTCAGTTAACGAATATTTAGCGAGTAAAACTTTTACTCGCTAATGTCGGGGAATATCGTCCGATAAAACGTTTCGCCGCCCATTTACTCGCTAAATGCTCGGAATAGTGATTAGCGAGTAATTAGCGAGTAATTAGCGGGTAATTCTTTACTCGCTAAAAGCGTATATTCTTGTAGTGATATCTACATGCCATTCTAACAAAATTTTAAATTAATCACCACATGTCTATATATACATATATAATAGCCAGTTTTAATTTGAATTATATCAGATTTTTCAAATGTTGATCCGATCTCGACCTGGATGATTATCGGTCCAAGAAAATACATAAAAAAACTGGATCGGTCGAGTACTGGAACTAGTGGTTCGTCCCGCCCTGCTCACCCGATATACAGTTTATTTCTTAATATATAGTAAAATATGTGTAAATAAATTACATTTTCAATATTTATCTTTCTTCAAAATTTTGTTTTGGGGAAACTATGTTCAAAGATTGTACGCAAAACACGTGAGAATGTTGAAGGTGTCCAAGAATATATTTCCAGATGGCATCGTTCAACCATTGCTTTTACGTTTTACTTTGTGGCATCAAAAGGAAAGAAACGGATTCCAACTTGTGCATATTTTGGCATGCCATAAACATACAGGGATTAATGTGCCCATTAAGCATCAAGTGCTTTGTAAGAATATTTAGCTCATCTTAATCATTTGACACATAAATGATAAATCAAAAAGTTTAAAAAAGTTATAGTTCATAAAAGTTATCGTTGATCTCTTAATATTTAGTAGATACATTAAACTCATATTTTTTTATATAATGTATATATTTATATATGTCCGAAAATTCTTGCAATCAATTTTAGAATGCCCATATATGGGTATATACCACGATTAAGATTGAGTTAACATAAAATAAATCAAGATTGGACTTCTAATGGTTCAACGAATGTCATACTTAATTGTGATCAAATCGCTAACATCATTGAAATAAATGATAGGGGGCAGGAATTTAACAAGCGATTCTATATTAATATATTTAGTGAACTCAAATTTCTGTAAGTTTGATGCACTATACTGCATTATAGTCAAATTAAAGAAAACTAAGACGATACCAATCAAACTATAACTAGAGTTTGTTATGAACACCTGGTAACTGATCTAAGATATCTCTATACAGCTGCTTAAGAGATCCAGCATCCTTCATAGAGCAGATCTAAGTGTTGATTTATAGATACATATACATATAGATACATACATTTTGGCATGATGATTAATTATTTCATCAAAAGTAAGATTGTTAGCATGATAATGCAACTGCATAGAGCATGCTCATGGAAGAACAACTATGTGCAAGATGCATATATAATTAACCAATGCACATGTTACTATAAATAAATACACAAAGAAACTTGCTAAAATCATATTTAATTTAAGGTTAAAGTGGAGAAACAATTTTGTTAAATTATGACTGTTATATCGATTGCAAATACAAAACATTCATACGAAACTACCATGCAGTATAACTATATACACCTATCCAAAGTGCACTTAAAACAGCTAGATTTGGGTGCATTGTTATTATCTTCCCTAGTTATATAGTACTTGTTTAGTTACAAATCCGAAATATATAATTTTTTTTTGTGGTTAGGAGACTCATGACTTAGTAGATAGAAAACTAAATTAGAACTCGTGAGCTCGAGACCTTTACGAGCTCCCCACAACCTTGTTCTTGTATATGAAATAATAAAATGCTTTTACACTCTTAAAATCTATCATTCCAATCTACCGAAGAAAAAAGTGCTAAAAGTTTGAATGCAAACCTAAAATTTGTTCTCATAGTTGATCAAGATTAGGACTGCAAGTTATTTGGCAATGGAACAGTAGTCAAAAGCACGCTATGCCAATGCCCTTAGTACAGTTTTTTGTAAGCATTTCGATGGAGATCTTGATCCTTGCTATGGAGCAGCTGCAGATCATACAAGACCTAAACAAAACCTGACAAAATCCTGTTACCTACGGTCAGGAGCCGAGCTACAAAGTGATCACTTTGATATCGGAGGTGGATCCCTTGCGGACCGTCGGTGCCTGTTGAGGAGTTCCCTCGCTAGTTCCTGGAGGTCGCCACCGCCGCTGTCTTCGGAGCTCTCGCCAATGTTCCTCACGCCGGCAATGGTTTGTCTTTGTTGTTGCTGCTGCTGCTGAAGAGGCCATGATGGCTGCACCAAGGGGTCAAAGAGCGCGGATAGATCGACGGAGCTGGAGCATGGCAGGTTTGAGGACGAGGGGAGGTCTGATATCGTAAACGGCGACGCCACCGGCAGCGATGGCGGGGGAGGGGATGGCAGCTCAAGTGCCGCGAGATGGCTCTGCAGGTAAGATAGTTCCAACTGGAGATTGACTACCTGTTAATTGGAGCAGCACAAGGATTCAGATCGGAGTACATATATACATGAAACATTAATATGACCGAGTTCATAAGATCATGCATGCAGTTGCTTTCCATGAAATGGATCTGAAACTGTTCATGGCTTGCAGGTGAGGATGCATGAACAAATCTGTACAAGATTCACAGAAGAATTAATACTTTATAGTACTTATACTGTCAAAGGATATGGTTTCGATCTCCTTGAAATCTAAGCACATAAAACGCAGCGTAGAACACTCTATCATTGGCCACATCTCTCTATATATATGAAAACTTGGATTCGGAACAAATCAACAATCAAATATCCAAAGCAAATCTCTGAAAGCCCACGGAGGATCACCGCGACAGAGATCGAGGACACCTCGTACGAACCTGTTGCTGGAGGGCAAAGATGTGGGCGACGCAGCCGTAGACGGGATCACGAAGTCGAGCTTGCGCCTCGTAGCATACGGTAACGACGGCGTCGAGGCGCTTGTGGGCGGGGATGTGGTGCAGGAGCTTGGATACGTTGCTGGCGCCGAACACCTTGTGCACCGCCGCGAAGTGCGCCGCCCCTTGCTCCGAGTCGAAGTAAGGTGCGAAGATGCACCCGGCCACGCACTTCCTCCTCAGAAACTTGCACGCGCCGCACGGCCCGCCACCGCCGCCGCCGCCACTACTTCCGCCTCCGACGCTGCTACTGCTGCTAGTAGTATTAGCACTCATATCAGCTGGGATATCCTCCTTTCCTTTCCTTTCCTTCTAAACTTATATCCTTATATATCGATCTATATATATATTGAACTGTATAACATGCATGTATAGACTAATTGTTTGTTTGGTTCATAGGAATGAACTTGATGGATAGATA
Source organism: Pontederia paniculata (assembly GCA_001647135.1). Taxonomy (NCBI): domain Eukaryota; kingdom Viridiplantae; phylum Streptophyta; class Magnoliopsida; order Commelinales; family Pontederiaceae; genus Pontederia; species Pontederia paniculata. The sequence continues at coordinate 11,519 of LTAE01011618.1, read as the reverse complement.
TGGAGTACTGAAAAAAATGGAGAAGATCAGCTTGAGAGAGAGAGAGAGAGAAGGACGATCGATGTGACGAAGGGTCTCTCTCTCTCTCTCTCTCTCTCTCTCTCTCTCTCTCTCTCTCTCTCAGATTACTGCATATATGTCTTAACTTCTTGTCAATGATTATTCTTTACTTATATACATGTATATATATACATAATATTAACTATACGAAAAGAAAGATGGTGGTAGGCCTGCGATCGTAATGGTGCAACAACAAGGACAACAGTAGAACGAACGTGTCCGCGTCCACCTCTCCAAATATATATGTGCCGCGCGCGGATGCGTAGAAGGCAAATGATGCGCCTCCTTCTCGACATGGCTTTTAATTAATACACTTAATAATTAATTATTGTTCTCAACTTTATTTAACTGCATAGTTATTATACTCTTATTTAAACATATTAATAATTCGTTTTCCCATCAAAACAACGTTCTCATGCTAAGAAAACAATACCCTCTGTGCGGACTTCGACGGTTTCAAACGTACTTTTCTTTTAACTTTTTTGGTTCGAGGAAAAAAAGATGCTAAACGTTTTTAACCATCTTTACAGGTCTTTTAGACGTTTAATTAGCTTGCAAGGTTGAGGACTCGTGTCTTTCCTTAACTTTGGATGCTTTTGCACTGCTAATTAAGTGGTTCTTGCATGTGTAGTTAGTAGTAGTAGTAGTCCTAGAGATAACCTAATTCTAATATCATACTTGGATATGAACCATTGTATTATATATATTCTGCCCACTTATAGATAGAACAAATAGTTCATATATATATAGTATATGAGTGTACATATGGTTTCCTTTATCAAATTCCGGATTCGGCTTGATCAAGTATTCTTCCGGAAGGATAAAATGCAATCAAGACTGTTAACACGCAAGCTTGCCCAAAAAAAAATTATCTGAAAATTTATTATATATTTTTTTACTAAGATATTAGTGAATTTAAATTTACACATGACAATGTTTTCTTTTCTTTTCTTTTCTTTTCTTTTCTTTTTCTTTGCACGTCCAGCGTTACATTTATACGTTTCTGTTTGGTTGGAAAACGTAAAATATCATGTCATCTTTAGCATTGCTTATTTGTGTTTTCTACTTTTCTTGGGTACATGCATGTACAGTAAACTGTTGCATATTATAACTTGAGCACGTCATTTTTGCCCATGGTGATTGAGTGAAGTTTATTTAGGCCCTCCCACTTTCGTGTGCACGCCACTCCTCTCCGTCACTGTCACAGTATCTATGCGTGTCTTAAGTTTTAAGTTGCAGCTCGATTGATTGATAAAATTAAGCCAAGCTGCACATAGTTTATACTTTATACTACATGCGATTAGAGACACATGTCTTAGAGAAAAAAAATAGTTTATTCAAGACTAAATTTCTTCAGTGGAGAGAACGATTAAGTAGATGAATTTTCACAATTAATAAGATTTAAGGTATGTTTTTTTCATGATCGCTAATTTAAATAGAGATTTAATGGAGGTATTAATAAATAATATGAAACACATTAAACATTTAAAGTTTAGTATTTCCAAGAGTAACATGTTTATAATTTTGAAATATTATCTTTTTTATTTAATTATAAGCATTTACTAATTCAATATTCTCGAGACAGTTAGCTAACCAAACTTTAATTTGAAAGCCACTTTATATACTATCTAATATTCCACTGGCATCACACCATCATATATAAATTTGGATTTAATAAAACCCCAAATTGAATATATGGAAATGATTCTAGTCTAAAAATCATTCTAACACTCACATTTACAAAATATTCTATAAAGTTTATAAATTTACCTCTCATGTCATTATGATTCAATTAGAATTTAGAAGGCTATATCCTCATAATTTATGAGGATTCATATAGCAATGCTCTTGTATATATGATTCACTTTTTGAACCCTTTGACCATATTGGTAGATTATTTATTACACTTTTGTGTTTATTATAAGAGAAATTAAATTTTGTGTTCATATATATATACATATATATATATATATAGTATTTGTTATAATTTTTAGCATGTATAGTACGTTTGGAACTTTTTAGAGGAACTCCTGTACATTATGTCCGACCTATGCATGTTCATATATTGAACGTTCAAAAAAGGATGAATGACAACTTTATTCACAAAAATGAAATGACCTACACGGTGCTTTGATTGTAAAAGTACCGAGGGACGACAAGAAATTATTATACTTCTCCTTGCTCATTGTACGAACCCACTCCAAGCATGGCAAAAAGATTATATAATACAAATATATATTCATATGTTTTGTACTTATAACTTTGGTTAAAATTTCAAATGAGGTGTAAGATGACATCCGATTTGTTTTTTGAAAAATCAAGTATTTCTTATTCAAAGAAAACCTCTCTGAAATTAAAAAAAACTCCTTGGGAATATATCAAATAAATAAAGATGAGAAAAGGTGATGATTTCTTTTAAGGTTTTATTTGTTAAAGAATTAATTAATTGGGTCGTGGAAGGGGAGCGGAGCAGTTGGCAACGGCGCACCTGCCGCGCCGTCCGGCTCCTGTCCTGCCCATGCGTTGCGACGGGGAAGCAACTCCGGGGCCCGACGTGCCTGCCACGCGTTGTTGCGTCCTTTACCTCCTTTTTTTTTTGCCTCCATGCCCATCGACTCCTCCTCCTCCTCTCCCCTGCTGCATTTACTTTTCTGATGATGATTAGTTATAGAAAATAAATTAATTGAGCAATTCTTAAAAATAAGATAAAACAACTAAATTTGAGTCTTTCTTTTTGTCTCAAGTTTGTTGATGAAATGAGATTTTATCTGCCTATAATTTTATTAAGTTTAAAAGAAATGTATAACACACTATTCACATTGTATTTCACAACATGTAAATTTTACTGTTGTACAATCATACTATTTATATGCAACAAAATAAAACTTTCTTTTAGTTATGGTTCATTCTTATTCGGGATAATTAGTATCTAATTAATTATAATAGACTCGAACGATAAAATAATACTTTGATCAAATTTGACGACTTTATGAATCGAATCAGAAATCATTAGCTTTGGTCAGTCTTGAATAAAATTTTAAAAATATTTTTTTTTCAAGTGAATATTTTGATTTTCAAATGAACAAACACATACATGTTAAGAATATAAATATAAATATAAAAATATTGTTCTTTCTATCGACTTAAGTTTTTACGATTGTTGGTAGCATATCTAATTTAACATGATATCAGAGTCAGATGTTCTGAGTCAAACATTATCGTTGTTCATATTAAAAATTAATTTTCTTTCTTAATTATTATATTTTCAAAGAATTAGTCAGGATTAATTAAATTCATTCTAGGAAAGCAACTAATGCGAAGCTTTGACATCACACTTGTAACCGAAAAAGAACTAATGATGTGAGCAAACATATGCAAGTACCTTGTTTACAAAGGCTTTAGATTGAAATAGCAGTTAAAGGCAAGTTCACAAGTGTTTATAGGGACAAGCCATCTGATATATTAAGCAGAAACAAAAACTTCCACTTGCAGTCAGCACTGCGTAATATATTAACCAAACTGGGGTTGCTTATGGAAGCATTGCTTAGTTTCTGTTAAGCCTCATTAATGTCTGGATCTGATCAGTGGTCTATCCCTGTTCAAAGGTACTACAGAAAGCTGCAAAATCCAGGTCAAGACAGTTAAAGGCCAACTTCACAAGTGTAGCTACGAGCTAATATTAAACAGGAACAGGAACCTCCACTGATTAGATCATGCACTTTGCAGATAACAAATAAGTTTGTCATACACATGAGACTAAGTCTGAAACTGCAATAATGTGATTGCTGCGTGGACTGAAGCTGGATCAAGGGAATGAGGGAATGAACTCCAAGGGGCAACAGAAGGATCATCCACACACATTCTGAGATCAGCAACAGTCCAAGGGTTTCAGTTCAAGCTTTTGTTCTAACTTCTCCACTCGTGTGGTCAGCGCATGGGAATCATCAGAAAACCATTTCTACTTGTTGCAATCAATTAAAACTATTGGCATCAAGAAGAAAATAAAAGAAACCTGAATAATTAGAAGATAACTTGTGTGACTTCCCCTCCCAGATTTCCTGTGAAAGGGAATGGATATTAAACTACAGCATGTCACCTTAAAATGAGGCATAGGTGGGCTTCTTGGCTTGTGCTTGCATTTAATTCCATGGGGTAGAAACAAAAGAAGCTTGAAAGAGGTTACAGTCTGAAAGAGGGTAGTCAAGGGTGAGAGGAGGACTTTGGTAGACCATACCAGCCTTCTTTTCCTATGGCATGATGAATTTAATGGCATGACCCTACCTACCACCTAAAAGCTCAGCATTGCACTTGCCTTGAGCTCCTACAGACCTCTGGACTGATCCTGGAAATCTGTGTTCATTCTTCAGGTTGTACTGTGGCTTCATATTAATCCATGCCAATCTTAAAGTTTAGCTCTCTGAAACACAAACATTGGAACAAAAAGTTGAGGCTTCTAAAAGTCAGGTAGTTGTCTGTGTCCTAATTTAAGGGCACAACAACCTTAGTTTGCGATCCTGGTGACTCCTTGTTCTCTATAGATGGTTCATGTTGGAAGAACAGGAAGACTTTTGTGAGAATGTTAAAGGTCATCTAGATGATAGGCAGACAGGTTCTGACTACAGGCACAGATTTATGGATTTGTATGAGCACACAGGTGGTGAAGAAAAAGTAGAGGCATGTCTTCGTGCACAGAAATCTGCAATTTTAGTGGTCAATATTTCATGGATAAAAATGTTTATGTATAGAAAGAAACTGTAGGCCTAGAACACAAAGGTAGAAGCTTAACTAGCAGACAGATCCAATTCACTTTGATATATCCAAAAGAAGCATAAAAGCAACTCTAGCATTATAGATGTATTTGACTTTGACGTATCCAAGATAATAAAGAGAGGAAACAGCAAAATAATTCTTTTTTTTGGAAGTTATAAGCTGTATCGCATCAAGAGCAATTAGCCGCAATTTCTTTTAAGACCAAACGATTCAATGGACAAAGATCAAGCTACTGAGTTAATGAAGATGGGTTAATTTAGTGCGAAGAACATAGACAAGGATCATTTTTTAAGAAAACACTGACAAGGATGAATCTGCAACCAACCAAAGACATTGGCATTTCATCCTAGATGCATTTTCTGGATAGCGACGTGCTAATATATGTATGTTATAGTGTTCTCTATATCAAGATCAACTTGAAAATTTTACTCCAGAGATTTGAGAGCACAGTGACAGATATCAGTTTCTACTTTCCACTCAAGTTTCATTCACTCCCTGCATGCCTTCACAGAATTCAACATAATCATATCTCAAGTTCTAAAAGGGTTTCTCTAAAGTCTAAACATGACCAGTATTTTTTCCTCTTCTGATTATTTATCTGTTATTCAAAGATTTTGTAGAATTATTTTCCTGAAACTTATCTGATGTGTCACCTATCAACACCATGAGATGCTTTTTTTTTTCAGTTTCATTACTTGTCTTATTTTCTGTTTGTTGTTGAAGATGACATGTGTTTATGCTTGCTTGTGTGTCATCTAACTGATGTATGCACTTCGTTATATGAGTAAGCATGTCATTATAAATCTCTCATAGCATTGAACTATGATCTTCCATATTAATCGGTTATATCATCTACCTGTTTTGTTCATTTTTTTATTCTTAGGGGCTATATCTTGATGAGTCGATATATATATCTTGTTCACTGGATCTGACCTTGAATCTAAAGGTATTGCATGAGTTCCTCTGCCTGGTATTAGCGGCTACCTAGAGTCTGTGAACTTCCTCTTCAGTTATTTGCTGAATATGGTTAGAATCTGCAAATTTAAATTTATTTTATTTACTGAATATTTTAGCTTTGTAATGGCCATGATACCTGGAAATAAACTTGGAAGCGTATATGGTTTCGGTTCTCAATTGGCTTTAAGTTTAGACATCTTTGGCTTGAAGATACTGTCTACTTTGGTCACCTTATGTGTTTTCTACATAAGGTTCAACTGTATTTTTACACCTTTTCTCAAAGTAGTTCATCAATTACTTTGTTCAACTTGCTAAAACTATCTCAATATCTCAGAATTCAAACACAATATCATGAGTGTCCAATGGAACTTCAGGCTAAGTTATCTTCAGTTCACTTAATAAAATTCAGAAATGCGCTTGTATTGTTAATGGTTTTTAGGGGCAGTGTAGTTAGTTTTTTCAATTTTCATCCTTTAAAACAAACATTTATCTATCTTCATCTTTTAAATGTTGATGGCTTGGTTGGCATGGTTTATTAAGACAAGACAGCTTACATATTGGCCAAGAAAGCAGCACAATTCTACGAGGAAATGTGATGCAATTAACAGAGATAATACAATGGAGAACAATAAAAATAAGTTGAGGACAAGGTTCTGATCACCCCTCTATTGGAGGCAATTTTAATGAAAGTCAAACAGGTTGCCAACTATGCAATTCATGCCGAAACGAGAAATTCATGAACAAACATTATCACCATACACTTAATATCTAAAATTGATACTAGAATTTCGCTATAAAAGATGTCTGAGTGCTTTCATTTAAAGAGATAATGGAACACTACTTACATTTTCACACATAGGTCATGACCATATTCTTCTCGGCGACAAGAGAACTAAAAGAAGTTCAGGAGCATGTATCAGAAATGGCTGGATACATTGTGCATTGTATCAGCTCACTTGCATTCTAAGCATCAGAAGTGATAGAAGCAAATATATATCTTGCAACTAGCCAATTCTTTTTCTTACCGCATCCCTGAAAGCAATGACTTGGTTATCTCTCCATGTGCACCTGCATATCAAGATTTCATTGTTCAAACAATGACTTGGTTACCACCAAATCTCTTATTATAATGATTGGGGATTTTATTTCCATGCAGAATATTAGAGTTTAAATTCACAGGATATCCATGAGATTTTCTTTCCTCTTTTTTACTCTCTCCTTCATGACATGCATTCATTTCCTATGTAATAACAAAAAAAAAACATGAATAGTAGAAAACAGATTCAGGATGACTGGATCATTTGAGAAAAAAATATGTTTCTGTTTCCTTGCTCCTACAGGCTACAAATTGAGCATGCCAAATTTTGAGTAGTCAACTGGTTTGGATATTTGCTTCTACGACATCCAAAAGCAGTGGATAGACAAGAACTATCAAATTCCAGGAGATCACTCATCTTGCCCCAGAAGACCATACAAATAGATTTAACTAAACCTGAAGGTAAATCCTCATTTGGAAACTCGTATTGTTCACCGTACTTCTAAATCATGTTATGACTAATACTTTTAGTAACAATGGAAGTGTTTCAAAAATAGTGAAATGAAAATGGACTCCGAGCATAAACCATAATATCAACAGCGTGCAAAAATCTCCACTATCTTCTATTATTCTTAGAGACAATTGCTGTTGTCTATCTGTACCAAGCTCTATATCTCAATTTGATCTATATCCATGTGCAATGGACTCGGCCACAAGTGACAAAGTATAGATATGGAGTGTCAAATCCATACAATTAGTATATTCATTAGCCATGACACAGGATTGAATACAGTTATCCAATATTGTTTTCAAGGCTACCCAATACACCTTCAAAGAATATATTAGGATTTCGATTTTGGATTAGTCAAATGCTACTAGTTCTGGACACCGGGAGCTCCGAGCGGGTACAAAAAAAAAGAATATATTAAAATTCAGAAAATTCTACCTGTTTTGCTACTACTTTAAAACGTTCAATGACAAAATTCTTTATGAATGCATGGAACACTGCGTATATTTCAGCTCAGCTATATTTCATGATTTAGATATCTCATTGTACTTCTTTGCGTACTTCAAGTTTCTATCCAAAAAATCTAACAAACCAAATCCGTTATCACCAAGAACAAGTATACAATAACTTCGACAGCACTATGCCTTTTTTTTTGCATTGGTTTGTACAGAAGAGAATTCGGGCAATGTGCTCATATATCAACAATAACTATGCAACTAAAGACATTAAAAAGCTGCAGTAGCAACAGCGATTGGTACAAATACTTGAAAACGAAGAGGGAGGATGCAAGGAAATAAAACCAACTGGTTGCAGCCATTTTTGGGCTTCTTGGCTGGGGCAAACAAACAAACACCAGACGAGCAGCTCGATCCAAGAGACGGAAAGATGATAACCCAATAAATCTGAATAGTTGGGATGGGCCGAGTGGGCTGCTTTCCGGTTCATATTTTATAGTTTAAGCCGAGATAAAAAAGGGAACTTTTTTTATGGAATAACTTTCTGATGTTTTAAAACTTTGGTACCGTATTGCTTGCAAAAAAAAATCTAAATATATTAAGCAAACATTCTACCCTCCAATTTTTCTAATTTTTTAAATATAATATCATGTTCTATTTTTCTCTCAAAAATCAGTATTTTCATTGCCTATAAAATAATTCTATTTTATGATAAAATCCGGTTAAGATTGAGAGAAAAAAAACTTTGAGATTTATCTTTATTACTCGCTACAACTTTAACCTTATTAATATTATTAGTATTTACATATTTTATTGTTTAATTATTTAATTCACTATCGATATTATGATTTAGTTAATAAAATTTTTACGATCTTACGATCTTTTATAAAAATAAACCTAATAATCCTTACTCAATTAGTTTCTTACATCCTAAATAAAATTCCATCTTGATACTCTTCTTTATAATAATTATTTAGAATCAGATATGTCTTTCTTTTCTTGGATCAATCGAATATAAGAATGATGACTCTCTAGCTACGTGACTACATGCAGGGCCATGGAAGGGCCTTTCTTTTACTTTTCTGTACTCAGGTCAGGACCATTTTTGGGGTCACTCAATCTTGTAATGTCCACGGAAAGTGCAACAATAATTCCTCCATTCTTTCTCTCTCTCTCTCCTCTCCATGTCATGTAGTAGAGCATATTTGAGGAGGAGGTGTGTCAACATGAAAGAAAGCAAGGAGCGAAGAGATGTCAATATATATATATAGACAGACAGAGAGAAAGATATATATATATATATTAAATGGAGAGAGAAAGAAGAAAGATCTGTGAATATGGAGAGAGAGAAATATGAGAGGTGACAATGTCGTCCCCACCCCCACGCAACCCCCAATAGCTATTATTATTCTTATTTGTTCAACATAACAACTTTGATGAACTACATTAAAAAGAACTTAGAACCAGTTAAAGATAGCAAATTCAATAAAAAAAAGGTTAATATACTAGAACTAATATAAAGAAAAATGAAATAAATAATTCGCAAACAAACGTTTGGACATTGTGGAGGATGACACGATCTGTTATTTATTTATTTTTAATGAAGAGGAGAAATATGTAAAAATTGAAAAGCTGCTTTGCATATATAATAAGAGGATATTTTTTTTCTTAAAAAAACTCCAGCATAAGAAAAATAAAAAAGGCTTTTTAATTATAAAGGTTTCAAAAGAAAAACAAACAATTTTGTTGAGATATTTAAGAATCAGAGAATCGAATTTTATTTTCGATTAAAATTCAAACCCTGATGGTGTTTTCATGGTGAGTGAGAGGTCGCTATGTGTCATGTATGTATGTTAATCTTTCAACCCCGCGCGTGCGCTTACGCCATTGGACTTCAACTAAGAAACTTTTTTTTTCTTTTTTTTAAGCATACAAAAATGTCAAAGGCAAAAACTTGTCAAAGGTGTCGGTTATGCTTTGGGTCAAATCGCATATATTTAATCTCGCTACTTTAAATATTTTATATAACTAAAATTAATTAATATAATTAAATAGCGAAATGATCGTTTAAAATTATTATTAATTTAATCAAAATTTATTCTTTCTGGTCTCTCAAACTCACTAAATTTTGATAAAAAAATATGTTAATTTTTATTGTGTCTATTTTTTTTGGTACTTTCTCAAGATCCACGATGTCCAAATTATTAACATCTGACTATTCGAAAATAAAATAAAAAATAGAATGATATTCCTCCGACTAAATTGATGACTCCATAGCTCGAACTCGGGATTATTAATTTTTTCTACATGTCTATTTTGATGTGAGAATGAAGTGCATCTTGCCAACAGATATTTATATGTTGATATAAAAAAGGAATTAATAATAATAATATTAAAATTCAAATGTCGAATTAAGTAATATTATTAAATACTCAAAAACTCTTTCAAATGGCATATGTCTAACAATGTATATAACAAATATATGATTATTGTCCTAACTTAACTGTAATTTTGTTCAAATTTTATAACGAGAAGATTTTTAAATCAAAACTACGAGGAATTTTAATTAAAAAATATGTACGTATTGTTACAATATACTCGGCAACCTCATTTGATATATATAGGATCTATTGTATGTAGATCTTCATGTCCATGTATAAGTTGTTGGATACAAATATATTTATTATTATTATTGTATTTTATCTTATGATTTTATGCATAATAGGTTACCACTAACTAAGTATGTAACGCTCGCAAATTCACACACTCTCACGTAGCAGAATATAGATTTGACGACGCTACGACAATACTTCTCTTGACTTTGACCAAACAACTGATCAACAATATGCGAAAGCAATAATTTTAAATAAAACTCTTTATCAATAGTCTAGTCAAATTAAAATATCATGTTATATTATTTCAATACACTACAACTAAATTGATTAGTTGTCACATATTTTTTCATGGCTATATGCATCATTATCGTGGCTAAAAATCTACAGTCATGATATTTTTCGTGACAATCATTCGTGGCTATTGATGGCGTGACTACTGCTTAATTGCGATAAATATTATTTTTTGTGGCTAGTGCTCAATTATCACGAACGTTACTTTTCATGACTATTATATGTTTCAATAGCCACAAAATAGAATTGCGACAAATAATATTTTTTTATGGATAATAACCATTACAATAATATTATATGTTTCAATAACGATTACAATAGAAATTGATCTCGTGTCGGGCCAGCCGACCCGACACGTTGAGAACGGTGTCGGCCCGGCCCGGTACGGGCAACCTGTGTCGTGTCGGCACGAGGCCCGATAGCTAGGCCCGTCCAAGACGGCACGAAGAAGCCCGTTTTTCCTTTTTTTTAATCCGCGACCGAGTCCATTATCCCATGACATACATATCATAAGTAAAATATATTGGAAAATTAGGAGGGCCAGGAGTTGAACCCCATGATATTTTTCGTGACAATCACTCGTGGTTATTGATGGCGTGGCTACTGCTTAATTGCGACAAATATTAATTTTTGTGGCTAGTGTTCAATTGTCACGAACGTTACTTTTCGTGACTATTATATGTTTCAATAGTCACAAAATAGAATTGCGACAAATAATAATTTTTTCATGGATAGTAATCATTACAATAATATTGTATGTTTCAATAACGACTATAATAGAGATTCACCCGTGTCGGGCCAGCCGACCCGACACGTTGAGAACGGTG
>LTAE01011617.1:2675-14987 GCA_001647135.1 Pontederia paniculata | reverse complement strand
ATGATAAATTTGAAAACATGACATAGGAAACTAGATCAGTTGAATCATAGAAACATGCATAGTGTAGTTAAATCTTGGTATGATCATTGTTCCTTCAAATAGAGTTCAAATTGAGTTGAATTTGAAAATATCCAAGATCTGAAATGATCATGGAAATGACTATGAAAACTTAAGGTTTGAAGAATTCTGTGAGAATTAGAATTCTCTATCAAACTCTCAACAACAATAACTCCATTAGAAAATGGAGTAGCTGAGAGGAAGATTGGATTTAAATTGAAATAACCAGGAAACTGCTTAGTTAGAATAAATTGACCAAATATTTGGGCAGAAAGTATCGAATATTTTTGATATGATTCAGAACAAGAGTAAACTAAATCCTTGTAGAAGGAAACTGTTTTGGAATGATGTATGGTAGAAGACCAAACATCTTATAATGCAAAACTACTAGATAAGACTAGTGTGTCCTGAGAATTAGAAACAATTTTAGAAAAATCTGATGAAAAGAGTAATGACACATCTCTTTCTAGGATACTCAAATAAATCTCAATAGTCAATCTAGATGGATTAAGCTCGTATGAGAAGAGAATTAGAGTGATCAGAACTTAGATGAGCTAATCTCAAAGAAGAGAGACTCTCAACTCAAGAAAAAATAGAATCGGTAAGATTGCCAAATTGGATGAGGATCTCGAGTACTCAGATCATATGCTTAGTCTCGTAACCAAGCTATTAAAGCTTTGCTTACTATTCCTTGAAACGAATTTTCATAAGGGAACATAAAATTCATCTATTAAGAACATCTTAGGAATATTACTTTAGCCGTGCATACTCATGTGGATGACATTATCAGTGGATACATAAATTTCCAAATATGAAAAGAGTTCAAAACTCTTATGCCTGAAAAGGTTATTATGATGGGAAAAGAGAGGGTGCAGACTAGAAACTATACGGAGGCATAATTGATTAATCCTAGCGTGTTTCTAGATCAAACATTATAAACAAAACCTCAGGATCCTCAATTGAATGAAAGAAATCCTGGAAGGAGATAGGTTTAACGGTTTAAGAGAGATTTGAAATGATGGACTTAGGATTTCATAAAAACAACTTCACTTATTGGTCACTTACCTATGTGAGTATCACTTATTAATAAAGTTATAAACTAAATGTGTTGCACAACATATACAGAACAAAACCTATTTTTGTCTAAATACCTATCCTAAGTCGAGATATGAAGAGTTTGAAATAGGAAGGGATGAGATGGTTAAGACTCCTAAGGATCAGAATAACCCCGGACGTCCATTATATATCTCGGACGTCCGAAGCACATTGTTGATATCTAGTGATCTTGATCAACGGGCGCCCGCTAAGAATCTTCGGGCGTCCGTAATAAAATCATCAACTCGTATACCTCATGTATCGGACGCCCATTGTAAACTTTGGGCGACCGATTCGAATCCCTATCTAAGTTTGGTTGATCAATGTATAAACATAGGACGTCCTATGTTGTGAGTGTTTCAAACAACGGACGTCCGTTATTTAACACCGAACGACCAAAATAGGATTTTGATCTGACACTAGTAAAATCAAAGGTTGTCCATTGAATCATAGGACGACCACTGAGATCATAACTCAATCAACCTTCCTACTTCGGTTGACCCATCTTTTATTTCGGGCGACCGATACCATAAATACTTTATATATATATATAGTGTGGGCCATACTCAGTCATCATTATACTTGACAACTATTCAACAGGACGACTTATCATTTCCTTCGTGTTCTTCACCATCTTCCCTCCGAGCTCGTGTTCAAATCCTCCGAAGCTCCAAGGGGTTAAAGGATCTCAAGACATATTCAAACAAGATCTCGACCATCTAGGTAAACTCAAAGCCCCATCCTTAGGTCGGTATAAGCGTTTCTGCTAGGGTGCAAACCCGGAGGATATCATGACCAAGTTCATAAGCACTATGGACACCATGTTTTCCAAACAAGAAGCATCTATAAGAAATTTGGAGAATCAAGTTAGCTAGCTAGCGAATATTATTTCTGGTAGGCAGCCTGGCACCCTTCCCGGCAACTGAGAAAAATTCGAAGGAAGATGCCAAGGCAGTCACCTTGAGAAGTTGCAAGCAACTTAATGATCCAGCACGAAAGGCGTCTAGCAATTCATCGCACCCTGAAGCCATACACTGAAGACCCTTCCTAGCAACAAGAAATACACTGATAGATGTGAAGCAAGGAAGACTGACGTTGAGAGTTGATAATGAGGACCTCTGCTTCAACATTTTTTATTCTATGAAATGCCCAACTGATTTGTCTCATTGTTACAACATCAACATCTTGGATGAAGAGCATCCTGATGATCTAGATTACTTAGTACATAATAATATTAGAAATCCTAATACATGTAAAGAAAATGAATTAGATAGAGATAGTCATAAAGAGATTAAGGAGGAAGAGATGAAGGAGAACAATTCATCAAAATCTGAACTCAAGGAACTTCCTCCTCTTCTTAAATATGCTTTCTTGGAAAATGACGAATACCCAGTGATTATCTCAGCATCCCTTACTGAAGAAATGAAAGAGAAAGCTCTGCACATTAAGGAGAAACAAGAAGGCCATAGCTTGGTCAATTTCAATCATCAAGGGAATTTCTCCATCTATCTGCATGCATAAGATTTTAATGGAGGAAGAATATAAGCCTGCAGCCCAATGTTAGAGAAGACTCAATCAGACTTTAAAGGAGGTAGTCAAGATAGAGGTCATCAAGCTCTTGGATGCGAGTATCATATACCCCATCTCTGATAGCCAATGGATTAGTCCTGTCCATGTAGTCTCTAAGAAAGGAGGGATTACTATGGTCACCAATCAAAATAATGAGCTTGTGCCTATCAGGACAACTACTTGATGGAGGGTCTGTATAGATTATAGTTAGCTAAATGAATCAAAAAAGAAGGATCACTTTCCTCTCCTAGTCGTTGATCAAATGCTGGAACATGTATCAGGTCATAGCTTCTACTATTTCCTAGATGATTATTCAGGCTACAATCAGATTGCAATATCTCTTGAAGATCAAGATAAGATGGCATTTACCTGCCCTTATGGGTCATTTGCATATAGAAGAATGCCATTTCGACTATGCAATTCCCCATCAACCTTCCAACGTTGCATGATGTCGATCTTTGCCGATATGAGTGAAGTAATTTCTTCATTCTAATCTTGCTCTAGGGGTCAAAGAGATAAAGGAATCCGATCATTTAATTGGGTTGCCGGCCCAGGTAATGTTTCACCATATACCCATTAACATTGAACTTCTATGAGCCATCGAGTGTGGATAAGCTCCAAATAGTGATGATACAACGATGAAAGGCCCAGACCACCTGGACTTAAGTTTTTCTGGAAAGAGTCTCAACCTGGTGTTAAACAGTAGCACCTTCTATCCTGGCAGAAATTCAGTTTGTTTCAGGTACATGTCATGCAATTTTTTTGTTCTTTCTTTATATATTTTGCTATTTTCGTAGGCATGGTGTCGGATTTCCTGCAACTCATTCGTCTTTAACAATCTCTCACCCTCCGCTGCATCTAAGCCAAAATTCAGAAACTTTGTTGCCCAGTATGCTTTATGTTCTAGTTCAATGGGTAGGTGACAGGATTTTCCGAAAACCAATCTATATGGAGACATGCCTATAGGTGTTTTGTAGGTAGTTCTATATTCCCACATAGCATCATCTAGCTTCAAGAACCAATTCTTCCTAGAGCTATTCACTGTTTTCTCAAGAATTCTTTTGAGCTCTTTGTTAGAAACTTCTACTTGCCCACAGGTCTGAGGGTGACATGGGGTACTTATCTTATGGCGGATGTTAAACTTAGCAAGTAAACTTTCTACAGTTATCCTGGGCACAAAAGTCACATAAACAGAATGAAACATAGCCCACATAATGTTCTCCGAAAGTAAATTGCAAAATAAACTAAAATCCCAGCCGTGCGTCCTCCCCTTTTCTTCATCGTGCTTCCCTTTCTTTTATACTTCGTTGCCCTGTTCAGACCTTCTATTTTGCACTTCCTAAAAGTCAGGGAGTGAGAGAATCTCCAAAATTCAGCAAGTCCAAAAATCTCGGAGTTTAGGATTAACTCCGCAAAATCCCCATCCTTCGGCTGCATCAATAAAAAATGGAAGGAGTTTGAAATTTCATATATTCAAGCATTTATATATGAGAAACCTTCTTAAATTAGCTTATATTCCCAAAATCCAATAATGATGATACAGAACATCCAAAAAGTGGAAAATAAATCGGCACACATTGTTTACTAAAGTGGTTATTCGGGTAAGCCTTTCGGGAATGGGGTCAACCTAAATAAATATACCTTTTCCTATCATCAATATGTATGACTGCTTCATATATGTTTTTGACTTGCATCATTCTTGGTCCTCATAATCCCAATCATAAGATAGATATTTATTTGCAATCATTAATGATGAATTGAAAACTTTATGGAATGGTGTCTTGACATATGACGTGTCAACGAACAAAATTTTACAATGAAAGCAGCATTAATGTGGACAATTAATGATTTTCCTGCATATGGAATTAATGTTATCAGGATGGATGACCGCAGGTAAATTAGTGTGTCCATATTATATGCATGAATCAAAAGCTTTTACTTTAAAATACAGAGAAAAAAAATTCTTGGTTCGATTGTCATAGGCAATTCTTGCCTATTGAACACACTTATCGGAAAAATAGAAATGTCTTCAGGAAAGAAAAGATAGTTCATGATTTGCCTCCTCCAAGAATTTATGGACATGAATTAAGTGATGTTGTTAAGTGTCTATTAAAGATCACTGAAAATCATGGCATCAGGCATGAAGGTTATGATATTTCTCATAATTGGACTAAACAAAATATATTTTGGAGTTACCATATTGGAAGGACAATTCGATACGTCATAATTTGGATGTCATGCATATTGAGAAGAATGTCTTTGATAATATATTTAATACCGTCATGAATGTTACCGGTAAGACAAAAGACAATATGAAGGCACAAATGGATTTGAAAGAATATTGTCGATGTCCAAAATTGAATCTTATTACTTTATCAAATGTTAAGGTAGTGAAACCAAAGGCAAATTATACTTTTACGCGAGAACAAAAGGTAAGCGTTTTTTGTTGGGTGAGAGATTTAAAACTACCTGACGATTATGCTTCAAATTTGACTCGATGTGTAGATTTGAATCAATTGCGTTTGTCCTGAATGAAGAGTCATGATTGTCATATATTCATGGAGAGTTTGCTTCCAATTGCATTTTCATCATTGCCGGATAAAATATGGAAGTCTCTTACTGAACCGAGTCACTTTTTCAAAGAGCTTTGTTCAATAACTTTGACAGTGGATAATATGACACAATTGAAACAAAATATTCCAGTTATTTTATGTAAATTAGAAAAAATATTTCCACCTAGATTTTTTGATTCTATGGAGCATTTATCGATTCATCTGTCGTATGAAGCCAACGTAGGTGGACCAGTTCAATGCAGATGGATGTATCCCTTTGAGAGGTACCTTAATAAAATAAAATAAATGGTTAAAAACAAAGCTCAAGTTGAAGGATCAATATGTGAAACATATTTGACTCAGAGAGATATCTAATTTTTGTTCTTGCTACTTTGAGTATCATGTCAAATGTGTAAGAACAAGAATTCGATGAAATGATGATGTTGAAGAAGATATGTTGAGCACTAAACAAATTTTATCAGTTTTTGAACATCCTGGTCGTGCCTATGGCAAATCTACAAAACGATGACTAAATGAACAGAGCTAAAGTCGGAAACAAATCATGTCCTCTTAAATTGTGAAGAAGTATAATATCATATCAAGTGAGTGATTTTCCGAATTCTATTTTCATAAAGTTATATTTTTAATGCTACATACTAATTACAATTTATAGTGTTTATCTGCAATCTTATGATATTCCTGATTTGGAACGAAATACGTAGTATATTTTAATTAATATTAAAACTTTTTTTTGTAAATTATTATTATTTTTAATTTTTTTAAAAAAAATTTACGAAATAATTTTTCGTCGGAATTTCTGACGGATTGTGAGCCCGTTAGAAATTCGGACGGGCTCACAATCCATCAGAAAATATTTTCCAACGAATTTTTTTCTGACATTTTTGTCCGTCAGAAATCATGGTTCTCACGGATTTTTCCTATTTTTTGTCAGAAATTTCGTCAGAAAATCCGTTAGAAGATATTGATTTTCTTGTAGTGAACAAAAAATTAATTTTGGGGCAGTCTAGACCCTCTCAAATATGGCTAGACTGCCTCAAATTGACAATTTGTGGCGATGAAGAGGCGCAATCGGACAATAAAAAAACGTGGTTGCAAAGACGTCTGGGGCGGTCTGCTGAGACCGCCCCAATTGAGGGGCTATGCAACCCTCTCAATTGGGGCAGTCCCAAAGATCACCCCAAATATTTAATTTTTTTTAAAAGATATAAATTTAAAAGTACAACCCCAAAATAAATATTTTACAAAGTATAATCACATGTATAGGAATCATAGATATTTCACATTACGCAATGACAATATAATCAAACACATAAGAATCATAAATAATTCATACTACACAATTTTTTTATTGTTAGTATGTTTATACACATAAAGTTTGTCTTCAAACTCCTCACTGACCTCCACCTCTACCATTGTCCGATATCTCCAAATATGTTGTTTGACTTTCTCATGAGCTTCCAAAATCTCGTGCGCACAAAGAGAACATAAAGGCAAATTATCCATAACACTGTGATGCTTTTCTTGAAAAAAAAATATTGTATTATACTGCTCATCAGATTTGAATAAAAATCCATAATACTGTGATTTTAGCCGCCTACAGTTTAAATAAAAATCAAATATGAATATTCAATTTTTTTGTCCATAATACTATGATGCTCATCACTTCTACTTGTTTGTTGGTTTGAAGGAAAATCTTTAAAAGTCCCATGAAATCTTTAAAGGATAAAAGGATGGTCGACAATTGGTCAGCCATCCAATTTATTGATATCTAGATGGTTTATTTTTTAATCTGCTCATGTATCGAGGAAGCACATCAACATTCTGAAAAAAGGTTACTTAAGCTACTGAATGAAAGATGAAATGTTCTTTCACCCTATAACCATGCAATGCAATGATTAAAAAAGATACACTTTATCTTAAATAAACATAGAAACAAAGCATACTAATATGTAATGGAAGAACGATGTGCCACAAAGTCTTTAAAAGATAATAACGGGATGAAAAGTAAAATATATCAAATGGTAATATGAGAGCCATCAAAGTAAGTGCATATAGATAACATGCAATGGCAAACAGAAAGTCTAATATAACTTTCCATGAAGTTAATGAAGGTAGAAAAACTAACAATAGGAAAGGAAATCATGCTAACCTATAATGAGACCCTGAATATTAAAAAAATTAATCAAACAATAGGAAAGGAAATCATAGAAAAAAATATATTTGAAGAGGAAAAGATAGTACACTGGGATGTGCATCCAGCTGTATAAAAAAATGTAATTTAAAGAGGAAAAGATAGTACGCTGGCTGTGATGCAGCCAATGACACTTCTCCATGTGAGTAAAGATGCAGATAAGCGGTCATACTTGTAGGAACTACAATGGTCATCCAAGTTGCACATTGTTATCAGTCAACATGTTAGAATGATGGAAACAATATCAAATAATTTGAGCTAAGAAATTAGAAAAATGAATTGGCTAATTGAATTCTTTAGAAATATTAAAACTACCATTTCTTTATTGAATTTCGCACACATCAAAGAAGATACAAATAAATGCAGGAATTCGACTTTGCATGTTCTTAATTTTCCAACTTGGCCAGCATGCATATGCAAAGAGCCATGACACAAACATGCACATCAATCAACAAAATCTCGCAGAGACAAACAGGCTGTGCTTTTAGATACCATTATCACATTGAACACCTGACACAAAGTTGCATCTTACAGGCACCAGTAATACAATCTAAAAAGTTCATCAAAAAAAATAATGCAGGACTAGTGGACATAATTTTGTACCTTCCATATGTCCCGATGTGTAAGATGTGTATGTTCAAGATCAAAAGCTTTAGCATAATTAATTGATGAATGGGAAAAAACCCATAAATTAATTCCCTAGAGCCATACCATCAAAGTCTGTAGTATTATCAAAGAAGATTAGGAATTCAAGTAGAGCAATTAGACTGACTAAACATTGAAGGTACTTGGGAGTTAAAAAAAATGCACTAACAACTAGAAGAAGAGGGTTAAAGTATAAAAAAACTTCAAAAAGAATTTATCTGCATTCATTTGCATCACGGAGCCCCACCCTATCTGTACACGAACAAATTTGATCGCATTTGTCACATATCTTATCCAGCCAACAAATTATTCTTGTAAATGTAGAATGCAACTAACTAACCTTTACACAACTGATGCCCCATAACAGAAACAACAAAACCTGAAAGATGTTTAATAGTCAGATTCTTTATACTAAAAAATAGGAAAGGAAAGCAAGATTAATGATATAAAACAAAAAAAACTTGAATGAATAAGAAATATTTCCCTATAGGATATCAAATTTTAACCAAAGTTTAGATCTCAAAGTTTGATGTGTAAAATTCAAACTTCTCAACCTAGACTGGTTAGTTAACAAAATTAACCATTTGATGCCTTTGTTTGGCAAATATTGTAAGCCAAATTAACATCTTACATAGCCCAAGAGAAAATTGGTGGACACCTGACCGAAGGAGATGACTCCAGGCGTGCAGGGTCGTGCGCGACCCTATAGCATGCTCGCGGCGGCGGCGCAGCAGGTGCCGGATCAGCGCAGATCCATGCTGGATTTGTGTCGATCCGGTAGATTGCTGGAGAAGAAGAGAAAACGAGAGGAGAAGAGGGAAGAGAGTAAGAGAGGAAAAAAACCTTGGAGAATTCTGCCGCCGGGCGGCGACGAGCACACCATCGAACAAAAGAGAGAGGCCGGAGAGGACGAGTAGACCTTAAGGAAGAGAGAAGAGGCGTAAGGGAGAGGGAAGGGTAAAAAGTGAGGGAAAAAAGTGAGTGGACCCAATTTTTTTTTGTTTTATTTTTCTAGGGCGGTCCGCTCAAATTTTTTTGGATTTTTTCTTTCGGGGCAATCTTAGACCGCCGGTCCGCCAGGATCGCATCAATTGAGAGGATCTTAAATATCACTCCAATTGAGGGGGTCATAGACCGTCCTAATTAGGGTGGTATAAAAAGACCGTCCCAATTGAGAGGGTTTATAGGACCCTCTCAATTCCTTTTTTTTGTAGTGTGATGTGTCAATTGTGTTGATAAATCAATTGTCCAAAGGTAAAATCAAGATATATAACAATGACACAAATGCTTCTAGACACATGTCAGATGAATAATTAGGGTGATTTCGCGTAATTTTTAGATATTACAATTAGATATCGGAGGTTAAAGTTAGACTCCCTTGATGTCCTAGAAAATATAAATATCCATGTACATTCTTCATGAGAAGCCACACAATGTTATTAATAAAAAATAAAGTGAGGACCTATATAGGTTTAATGTTTATCAATAAATGCTAACTATTGATATATGTTATATTCAAGTTTGAGGGTGCTAAACTCTTTACCTAATTTCAAGTATGAATTATCTCAAACGAAATATTGATTTTAATTTATGAAAAATCTACCTCAATTTAAATTGGGTGTCTCCCCTCTTCTTGGGTTTTAGTACCAATGGGTTTCTAAGGAGAGGGTAACTTTGGATCTTCTAGTTATTTACCGCTTCTTGTGAAAACTATTTTAGGCTTCTTTTTTTTAGTTTTCTCAATATTGCTTGATAATGTTCTTCGTGGACATCATGCTAGGATATTTATTTGTAAGTTGTCTCATTTGCACTTCTCAATTGCGTATGGATGCATCTTGATTTGTCACTTTAGACTCAATGATTGTCATGAACTTGGTTTCTTATTCAGTGTTTGTGTTGTTCTCTCAATCTCGGGATCAAATTGTAAATCAATTCTCAAATATTGGTTTGAGAAGGTGTTGCCCGACTTGTTGCTTCAAGAATGAATGGTTGTTGCTCTAGATATAAGTGTTGCTTTCACAACCAATAAGACAATAAAGATACATAGAAAAAGAAAAATCTCAATATAATTTAATGAAATCATAATAGGAAAGTAATAATACATCCCCGACAATGCACCAAAACTTAATACCTACTAAGGATTCAGAAAATTAATGCTAGCAAATACATTAATTTGTTTTAAGTAATAAAGACGTGAGTCGAGCATCATTCCCACTTGGATTAATATATGACTATCTATCTAATCCCACAAACTAATAGCAGATGATTTGCATTTGGATAAAAAAATATTTGAAAAGATAAAGATAAAATTGATGACAACAAACACTGGATTAGGATAATTAAGATAAGATATGGAGAAATATTGCCCTATCACAAGGTTAATTGAATTATAATCTTCATTCAAACTCCTAAATGGATTAGGATATATGATGACAGGAAATTATATACCCAAAAGGCAAGCCCACTTTCTCAAAACCAAGCCCAAATATCTATTTTTGGAAACAATAGTTGCTCGTTTCATATCCATTTTCATATTTAAAAGATCTAGCATATCTATATTTGAATTCTGATACTTTGGCATGTTTTGGGAGAAATTATAACCATATTCTCGATTTTATACACATTAAACGATAATACTTGATTGGTTAATAACAATTACCTTTCTTGTTATGTGTAGATAGGATTAGTTAGGTACTTTTGGAGATCCCGCGAAGATCATTTTGGTGGTAACAGCCTAGCAATCGGAGAAGATAATTTTGTTGGCAGATGACTTAGGGAAGGAGGAATGAAGGGGTTTAAAAGGAGAAGACACCGAACAAATTTGGGGGAAATTATTTTTCTCTTTTGCACTTTACTTTTACTTTTCGGCAGAAACTATGTTAGTCATCTTATGATTTGAACTTATGTATCTTAATCCAAGGATGTCCGAACAAACTTCTAGTGCCGGAATCCCAGGGAATCCTCTGTTACTAATCAATCTTGCTTGACTGTTTTATTTTCATGATAATAGCTTACTTGTTATTGTGTTCTAAATTCATAGATGATTTTTGGTTTTTATGTTCTTGTAGTTTTCTGGTTTGTTCATGATGCGACTTTTTTGACCTATATCAAATCTCCAGCAATAGAGCCAAATACTTGATTCATTCTAAATACACAAGCAAACGCACTAGTCGTTCAAGTAATAAAGTGAAAAGAGTAAGGATGTCGAACCCACAAGGACTAATGTAACCTAGCCTTATCTAATTCCAAACGTAATAGATAGAATATTTAATTTCAGTTTTGATTCAGAGATGAAAAGATAAGAAAAGATGAAATTTCAGAGATGAGGTCAGATAAGATCAACTCAGATAAAGTTGGAAGATTTAGGACTCACCACTAATTCAGATTGAATAAGAATTGCTTCTAATGATGGACTAAGTTCTGCCTAAATTATGATTCTCTAAACAGACGCAATCACCTACCCTAGGTTCAGATTTGTTGAAGACGTTAAAGTGAATCGACCTCAAACAATTCCTAATCTAAGATGCTTTAACGATGCAAAACTTAAAATGTTGACCGCTTAAACAAGCCCAATCAACAGACCACATAATCTGAATCTCCCGCGAGTAATCAGATTGTGATATGTGATGCTATGACTTAATTCAAATATCAATCCCTCTCTACAAATCAGACCACGAATTCTTTTACACTAAACAATTAATAAAAGAAATTTCATGATCTCAGAGAAAGAACAACAATGAAAACAACATGCATATTCTAAAAGAAACAAATCAATAACTCCAATCTAAAATAGGGTTCAGAAGTTCCTAATAGAAATAACTAAACATGTAAATAGTTCTTCCAGAAAATAAATCAAACTCTTTAGTCTCAGCAGCAGATCTTCAAGTCTTGCTCTTCTTCGCCTCAGAAAATCTGAAATATGCTCAAGGCTTCGGATAGATCTCTCTAGCTTCTCTTCAAATTCGTCTCTCTATCCTCTGTAGAAATAATCTGGGTCTCTCTGTTGTCATAATGATCTTCCCCCCCCTGATATCCCTGTTCAGCCTCCTTTTTATACCCTAGGGTTTCATAGTAATCTGCGGTAATCTCTCGATCTTGATCAATGGCTGTGATACAATCCCTTTAAAACCTCTTCTAAATCTTCAGAAACATCTGTCAATCAAATCTCTCGAGTCCTGGATC
>LTAE01011614.1:2241-14994 GCA_001647135.1 Pontederia paniculata | reverse complement strand
TCGACCGTATATGCCTCCTCCTTCATATGCATTGTTTTTATATAACATCCATCCTCCTTCCACTGGTCGACTGTTTATATCCTTAGGACGCCCGCTGCACACACATGATTCTTCATGGTGTATATTACGTGTGCAGTGGTCGTCCATTCCTTTAGCTCAGGTCGACCGTTGTACTGAACTTGTCTATGTTCTGTTACAGAAATCAGTTCAAACAAGTTCATTAGTACAGACTGAGTTCACTTACAAATTTGTGATCATTCAAAATAATCTCGGGATCCTAGATTCAACAATATTAAGTCCGTGTATGGTGGCAAGTCTCAGTCCACACAACTTATTTAGGACTTGTATTGCTCGTACGACCTTAATGAGGATTCTTTTTTTACTTTAGCTTACTTCTTTTTTAGCTAAAGCATGAGCAAACATTTCTACATGTCATGCATTGCATGATTTTATCGTTGTTTTATCATATCACATCTATGGGCTTAGGTTTTATCGGTTTTCTCTATTGTGCCTCCCTCACTCTGAGCCAAATTATTCTCACCACTCATTTCTCTTCTCGTAGGTGAAAACTATTAGTATCGCCATGTGATGAGTACAACGTGGGAGCTACTTGTGAGAGGTCAAGGACGGATGTAGTATAGTCCCTTTATCATTTGCTTAGTTGCATATTGAATAAGCAGAAAACTTTCGTAGAATTCCTAAATTTGATACTTTTCTATTCATCCGTAGTGGCCTTACGAATTTGAGATTTTAATAATATGTTTCCTTAATGTATTTATGAGGATTTTGATTCCTCCTTTCGTATATTCGATTATGAGTTGTTCATGATCCTATGCACAAAGTTATATTATGAACATTTGTCTCCTATATGATCATTTTCTTTTAATTCTTGATTATGCCATATCATTTTATATCCATGAACATTTTTTCTGATATCCGTTTTACGCAAAAGTCATGCCAATTTTTTTGAAGATTTCATTACTTAATTATTTTTTTATCATGCTTGTTTCACTACTTGAATTTGAATTAGTGAATTATTATATTAACCCTCTATGATAGTAGTGATCGACTATATTAGGGTGGATCATCACATAATCTGTACATTCGCAAGAGTTTCTTACTTTCCATTTATTTCCTACAACCCTAACCCATATTATGCGCTTACCAAATTTTTTTTACAATGTGCATAATAAAGGCCAAAAGAGAAAATAAATACAGTTGTATAGGCATAAATATTACATAATTCAATCGATGAGCCAATATGGTTTTACAATGTGTATAATAAAGGCCAAAATAGAAAATAAATACATATGCGGAGCAGTTGTATAGCCATAAATAATACATAATTCAATCGATGAACTGAGATGTCTAATAACAAAAGGCAAGATATACTATAATACAACATGAGTATTATCATTATATGATGAAGCAAAAATAAGATTGAGTGGTTATACATGGACCCTTAAGTCAAGCCTAAAACTCCGAGTTATGAAGCCTTCACAGGTAAAAGTAATCAGAATATAGTTAGAAAAAAAAACTGATTTGAGCCATTTGTTTCTTAAGCTATAATCAAAGCCTTCATAGTTGCATTCTACAATGGCTAAATTTAAGTTGAAATCGTTGTAAAAAATATCACATTGTAGGCTTTAGAGAAGTCGGGGCGCTGTGACCGTGGGGTGTTCGTTTTAGAAGGATCATAAAGGGCATCGACGTCGGCAACCATGAGAGGCTAGAGAGCAGGGAAGTTTGGCGACTAGGACCGGCATGGTGAGCAGGAGGCCAACCCAAAACCGCGAGTAGAGAGACTCTGATGAGAGTGAAATGGCTTATTTTTAGGGATTATGAGTGAAACTATGAACCAAATGATTTTGTTTTATGTGAACTAGACATCTTATGTTGGTTTAGGCATTATTTTAAGTCGTAGATCATATCTAATGATCAAGAAATTAGGCCATATGTGTTCTTATGACCTATTTGGCTAGGCTTATAAGTAGTCTAAAATTATTTATAAGTTAATTTCAGATTTTTTTTCATGTTTGGTAAATAAAAAAATTTAACTAAAAAAAATAAGGAGAGTACCCCCTTCTTATTTTTAAAATTGTTGACTTATGTTTTTGACTAACTATATTACTCTTTTATTTATATTCTTCTAATATTATTATCATATAGTTGCAAGAGTATCTTACATATTTATTTTAATAAATATTATAACTACTTATTATTATTATTAATATTTTTATTCAAATGTGAATATTTATATTTTTAAAATAAATTTCAGTACTTAAAATATTTATCAGTATTAGTGCTTATCTAGTATTTTTTATCAGTTACGTCAAACATACCCTTACTACTCCAATAAATCATATATTGTGTTGAGTGATGTTATGTCGATTGACTTAATAATCGTTTGATTCTCCAAGTACGACTTGTTCGTCCAAAGAGTTTGAGATTGCACATGTTTGTTCCTTAGACATGTATTGAAGTTTTAAGGTTTACTTTTGACCCAATTCCAAAGTTCACTGAAAGATTTTGGGACCATCATGTCATGCTACTCTAGATTTTTATGGGGACTCGCCTGTAATCTTCTTTCTTTTTATCTTTGGATGCATGAATGAACCTAAAATTTGGAGTCATTGACATGCATAATTTAGAAGATTGTGAATTAAATTTCATAATCTTATCAAGATATTAGTTTGAGACAGGATGGTGTGTGTAACGTCTCCAACTCCATTCAAAAAATTGTTCGCTTTGGACCCATGGCCCGCACGAATTTAAAACGAGTCTTGAATGGTGAGGAGGTGGTCACTTATAAGGCCATGACAACCTCCGTGTTTTTGTCATGTGGGACTAAACTCTTGACCTTGCCTTGTGTCCTTAAATTCTTTCCTCCTTGGGGGCTCAACATCCTTGTTGAGTAGTCTCATAAGCGTTGGCTCTGATACCAATTTGTAACGCCTCCAATCTCATTCAAGAAATTGTTCGTTTTGGGCCCATGTCCCGCACGAATTTAAAACGCGTCTTGAATGGTGGGAGAATGGTCACTTATAAGTCCATGACCACATCCATATTTTGATCATGTGGGACTAAACCCTTGAACTTGCCTTGGATCTTTACAGTGTGCTAGTGTGTAATTTTGTGTATCAAGTCATCACTGACGGAGAACTTTGGGGTATGAAAGGTAGGATGAAATTAGTTCACTTTAGGTGCTTTTTCCATGTTTAAAAAATTGACTTATAAATTTCGTATGATTTTCTTTTAAACCTGAAGGCTATTCTTAAAGTATTCAGAGAAAAAACTCAACCTAAGCATTTGTTGTTTTTTTATTGAACTCCTACTCTAATACAATGATATTTTTAAAATAAAACTAAAATTATAGAATTCATCAGATAAAATACTTAAAAGAGTTCAAAATCATCAATAACTATGAAACTACAATCAAACTCCAAAATTCAATTTTCTTCGATTTAACTACATCTTAATAATATGTCATCACATCATAATCATTAACTAATTTTGCATTCAAATGTATAAAAATAATTTAATCACTATTAGTGCTCAATCCAATTACACCAAAATATTAAAATATAATTTAAATATCTTTTTACATTTAACTGCACTAAAATGATTTAAGTATATAAATATACTCAATCTAACTAATGATGTCAAAAAAATAAAATTAAGAAATATCATTAAATTATAATAAATATTAGTTTGTTAATTTTGACCCGGAGTTTAAAATCTCAATTCTTTTTTTTGATTCTTTCTAAGCCGAACAGGTTTTTTTTATTTTTTTTATTTTTCTTCTTGAGTCAAAGTTTTTTTATGAGCACTTTTATATCCTCCTTAAAATTCTCGTAACATCTCACAATCACATTCTTTGTAATTTTATCATTTTTTAGGGTAAATTAGTTATATGAGTAATGAGAGGATTTTTAGGACCATGAATTGAGAGAATTTTTTTTATTGTTTTATTTTTACGTACGCTCCTAGGTCTCATTTAACTAAAAAGTGTCCTCTTTGTAGAAGTGCATAATGGTTAAGGGGAAAAGGCTTGTTACTATCTTTTCACTAGGGGGAGTAGAGTACATGGACGAAAGGAAAGCCTTGAGGAGGCCAAAGATCGTGACGGCCGAAGGGGTTTCACGTGAAGGGTTTGGAGTCTTTCTCTCAGTGGAGAAGTTAGAATTGGCAGCTGTGGCTTTAAAGGAGCATTTGACCACACTTCAAATATACAAAAGTCATAAAATAAAAAACAATGTGTTGCCACAGATAAAAAAAGACACTTCTTTAACCCCTTCTTGGTGTACTTGAGTACTTTCTACCACTATCCAACACCCTCATGATGCCTACTCTACATACACATTTAAATCTATATATTTCCATTATACGAAATGCACCATTTTTGCATGGATTTTGTGGCCATTCTGTCCATTACATGGACCATAAAGACAAGTGCCAAGATTACCTTAAAGTTTAAGGTATTTAAGATTGTAATTATTTTGAAATGTATTACTTTCTTCCCTTCCATTTCATGATAAACAAAGAAGCTGCCCCAACCAATGAAACAAATTTTCAGAGGATCAAATTTTAGAAAGAGTTTTGAGAAAACTATTCATCTTAAACTTGTTTTCTATCTTCAATGGAAAACTTATGCAGAATGAATATAGATCAATGGCATGCTCCATTTTCTTTTGCCACCCTTGCCCATGTCAAGTGCTTGGCAGCTCATAGCATACAGGCATACACTATTAGATGCTTGGACTAGATACCTTGGCCCTTCACACAAAAAGAAACTTAATATAACTGGACATGAGTAACAAATTTCAAACGGACCCATGCAGAGGGTCTGCAAGTGGAAAAAAGATGCAGCTTTCCATCGGCCATTGAAAGCTATGATTTAAGCATCTCCGCTATTATTTTTCGTACTTTTTTTTTATTTTCTTCTTATTGTTCAACATTAATAAATGTAATCTCACGTGGTTGGAGAGGACTTCGTGTTAAACATGACCAAATTCTTCTCTTATTGTACATTATTAATATAATCTTTCTATCTCAATCACTACCGACGAGAAGACTTTTTTTTTAACACAAATCTCTCTCTCTCTCTCTCTCTCCTCTCTCCTCTCTCGAAACAGCAATAAGCTATCTATGTGATTCAGCTGTGGTAATCATAATCCATGACTCCTATTAAATGTCTTGTTCCTGGTGGTGTACCCCCATGCATGCAGTGTAACAGGAGGATAAGCAATGTTTTCTTGGGAAGTGAAGAAGTGGTGTTATCCCATTAGTACAGGTTGTAGACCAACCTGAAGCATATTTTTTTAAATGAAAAAGAACTTTAGGACAAGTGACATGTCGACAGAGGTAGCACTGAAATTAAGGTCCTGTGTCATCAGCACAATTACGTAATTTTTTACCAACTCTTCCATTCAGTCTTAGACCATCTACCTATTAAATATTAGCCTACTATACAAGGGTCTATGTACCTAGATATATATAATGGATTCATTTCTGTACACGAGATTGATAAGTAGACATGAAAATGATGTAGGGCAATTATAAAACCTTGCCTGACATGCAGGTGCGGATTATTGGATATCATGTTTCCTTGTCCACAGAGACTCTTTTTTTCGTTCTACAAAGTTCTTTAAGAAGCTTCAGAACAAAAAATGTCATTGGGTGCAAAATAAGGTTGATTGACGATCAGCGAGCAAAAGGAAAAAAAAACAATAAGCTTAATTTGACCTCGTTTTCCTATGTTGTCTTCTGCGCATAAAATGTTTACTTTCTTCTCAAGTAAATTTGATGTTGTTTTATATGTAAAATGTTTATCCTTCTATCTTGCACAGTGGCTGTGCTTTCTGATTAACAGGATGTTTCAAGATTTAGGAGTAAATGTATCTTTCCGAGATTATATTTTTAATAGTAAATTGGTATATAGATGAGCATGTCTTAACATGTTCTGATATGTTTTAGAAAATTATGTAGACTATACTCAAATGGATAATATCTCCAATAGATCAAAAGAGTTACAATTATATGTCAGTTATTGTGGGATAAATTTCAATGTTAAATTTTAAGATGCGCAAATTTGACACTTGGACAAATATTATTTCAATAAAATTCACTAATGTATACAAGTAAAGTTCAAATTCAAATGATACATTTTTTGAATTAAAACTATTAGTTTTAATTGAAAAATCTTAAATTGAGTCATAGAGTCAGGATGCTATATAGATGATGGAAATATAAGTTGTTATTTAAGATTGTCAAACTATAAAGTCATTTTTTAAACACTTACGAATTTAATAATTGAAATAAACGAGTTAAATTAACTCTTAAATTTTATAAAAAAAATAATTTTGTGCAAACTTTTATAGTGTAAACTTTTATAGTGTAAACTTTTATAAACTCTCAAATAACTTATGGGTTTGTGTGATTTCAAATTAGTATGTACTACTCTTCATTTTGTGCAACCAACTGTAATGTGTTTTATCTTTCATTAGTTTGCTTAATGAAATGCTAAGTTTTATTTACTCCTAATTACAAGTAATATTGTTTAATTCTATTACTGTTATTGTGACTTGAAATATTATACCCTGTACTCAAAATTGAAAAAAAATTGAGAGAAAAAAAAAAGGAATATGTGGCGGTAGCGGACGGCCCAAGCCCGTAGCCCGACACTGATTCCCATAGGGGTGCGGGTGGTGGAGCCCCCCGCGGTATGGACCCTTATAAATATGGATTAGGGTTTTATGATGTACTCTTTTTTTCTGACATAGTGAAAACTCTTTGGTGACGGCCTCCTTTGCTCGTGGATGTTTCTCTCTTGTTCACATTGATCAAGAGGGTTTTACCGCGTTAAAAATCTGTATGTCAATCTTTCTTTCTCGTTTTATTCGTTGTTTTGATTCTTGGTCGATCCCTCGCCCTATATATTCCCAACAATTACATTATATTTATGTCATATTAATATTAGATATTTGTTTTTTATATTTGAATATTTAGATATGTACATAATTTTATAATATGATGAATACATATTTATTATTTTATAATTATATTTCTTTGATACAGTATGACTGTACTATATGAGTTTAGGGAATGAAACAAGAATCCCTCCAACTTAACAAGAATGTTATAAATAATTTGAAGGAAAAGAGAATGCAAAAGTCGACTGCATGCAGATGATCTTGGACTGACTCTCTGTTTCCAATCTTTCCCATACCACATCAACAGCTCGTCCATGCCAAATTCTTTATATATTATCTCTCTGTATTGATTTTACAGTAGTTGCGATAACGAATGAGAACACAGTTTTGGAGTGGAAAAAAAAAACTTAACCGTGCTCCTCTCATCAGTCCTCATCAAGGTTAACTTAGGCAAGTTACGTACTACGTACTATATATACACTTTTAACTGATGGATCAGTTCTTTTGGGACTGTACTATAGATTCACTTTTCAATTTTTTGAATTTAAAATTTTAAGTTCCTCATTTGTATCTAATTTGATCTTTAATTTTTGACAAATCGAAAGAAAACACGAGATGATTTTTTTGTTCCATTTTTATTTAGTAATTGAGAGTCGATTAATTTAAGATTATGAATCGCACCAATAAATATATTTTATATTAAGTTATACCAACACAAGCCATGTAACTGATTATCACTCCGTTAATCTCAGTGAGATGATGTTGATTGGTGCTGCTGCTGGTGGCCGGGGGGGTCAAAGGTCTGAAGCAGGTCAAGGCCTCCTGCTTGCTTCTCATGTCAGAAGGGGGGAAAAGAGATCTGAGAGCTAGCTGTGGCATCATATCTCTGAAATCACTCCTTTCGCCTTAGTCATCATGCAATCTCAGGGGACAGGAATACACTGCTCCATTTCCAATGTCTCAGATGAGGTATCTTTTTTTTTCCT
Organism: Pontederia paniculata; assembly: GCA_001647135.1. Classification (NCBI taxonomy): domain Eukaryota; kingdom Viridiplantae; phylum Streptophyta; class Magnoliopsida; order Commelinales; family Pontederiaceae; genus Pontederia; species Pontederia paniculata. The sequence continues at coordinate 7,076 of LTAE01011614.1, read as the reverse complement.
TCTACCCATTCTCCTCCTTTACAAAGTTCTTGCTTTTACCTTTCTGGCAGGGCCACATATTTCAATTAGAAACTCCAATCTCAAAACTTTATGCATAACTCAGACTACTTATGAAATGTTTTACGTATAACATATTCTCGTTGCTTATAACTTATAAAGGTTCATACGTAAAAATAATTATAATTATTGATAACTGTTCATATTTTTTAATTCTAATTTGGAAAATTTACAAACATATTATAGATATATCTTCATGACGACGAGTATAGTTTTTTTTTTCTGTTTTACTATATTGAAACACTATTTTTTAAACATTGTTTAAGACTTCGAAATTATACTTAACAAAAATATTGAGAAAAGCTTACTTGTGATCATTAAGGATAACTACTTTGTGGAATTAATGAGGTGGATGCGAGGAAATTTAACCTTTTGCATTTAGTGTTGGATTGTCCATATTAATAATTTATTATAAATTATCACAACATTTTTTCCATATCTGGCTATCTTTACAGGCACTAGATATATTTTAAATTTTATTGTAATAAACTACTAATTTACTAGAAAGTGGTAAAGTGTCTTAGACCTTTTCTATCAAATTGCAGAACTATTATTTTTTCATCAAAATGACTTCTTTTGGAGTGAATCTTAATATATAAACAAAATAATATGTTAATTACGACTGACTGAATATGTTTGTTAATAAATAATTTTAAAAATTGGGTGAATGATCTATATATATATATATATATATATATACGAATTNAAATAATATGTTAATTACGACTGACTGAATATGTTTGTTAATAAATAATTTTAAAAATTGGGTGAATGATCTATATATATATATATATATATATATACGAATTTCATGCGTCCTTCCATAGCTAAAATAATTATTAATCATGAAAAGCTAAACTTTTTTTTTAATTTAATTTAATTAAAATCGATCAATGATTAACTAATAAAAATTATTACACTTCCATGCTACATAGCTGTAGATAGGGGCCTGGCTATTAATGTTATTGTACTTGTTCCATCAGGAAAAAATGTTCTTGTACTTGATTTCAAAATAGGAGACGTGTATAAGTTGACAAGACTACTCGACATCATTTTGCATATGTTATTTATAATTAAACGTCGTAGTCAAACTTGGCGATATATAACTTATTGTAGCCGTAAATACTGCAATATTACAGCAAGCAATTGCATGTGCAAAGCTTGAGTCACTACAAGGACATTTACCTGCATACATGGGATCTAGTTTGACATGTGACAAGGCAGGTTAAGAATTAATTATATTAAATATTAGTCATTTTGTTGTATAAATTAAGTTAAGCTTATACGACTCAATCTATAGCAAATATAAATATAAAATACTTTTTCAAATAATTTAAGCTTTTAGGATTTAATTTATGACGTTCAAATTTCAGCTCTTACTAAAAGTTACTTTTTTTTTATCTAAAATGATCAAAATTATCAATGCTATGATTCGAGAATTCTTGAAAATTTTAAACTGTAACTAATTTGATCATGAACTATCGTTTGTCGAGAAATCCAAGATTGCGCGCTACATTTGTTCAGGATTTGGCAAATCTGTGAATTTGTTCCTGGTCAGTTGTCATAAAAAGTACCCTAGAATGACTATTAAGATGGATTGTACCCAAGATAGGCATGCAATTAAGAAACTAATATTGTCTCTATTTAAGATATCACACAGGCATCCAACTCAACAAAATAGTTTGCTACCAAAAATTGTTATTGGTCCTCTCTCGTTCCCTTTTCAATGGACAAATAACCTAAATAGCTTTATAACTATGTACCGGAAAATAGCTTGATAGGTCGCTGAAAAAATGACTTTTAATGCAAGTTTACTAAAAGATTTAATTAAAAGGTTGAATACGAAAAAAAACATAAAAAATAAAAGGTTTGGTAAGAGAGGTTTTGATACAAGTCTATTTAAAAAGGTTTGGCTTTAATTTTCTTCTAAATTAATGTATACGGACCTTAATAAATTAGCATCAAAACAGTCTTTATTTCTACTTCATGAATCGTCTACTTCCGTATAATTCTAATTAATAAGTTCGCCTGTACAATTAACTAAGGCCTACCTTAATGAATTAATTTTCTCCTGCACAAGTCAAGAAAGGCAAAGAAAAAGGAAGAAAAAGAATATGGTAGAATACGGTTCCACGTGAATGTGACTATATATCCTCCTCCGTTGGTAATCTACCTAAAACGTCATCAAAGTTCATATATTACGTAGCCTTAATATATGAATTAGTCCTTTCCAAAAATACTTAAGTTGGAGTTCTTATATAATCTTATATATATATATATATATGAAAAAGGAAAATGATTAACACACTACTAAGAAGTCTAGACTTATTGTTAAAAAGTGGCTTATATGTTGATTATTCAGTATATTATTTTTTTAGCTAAATGAATTAATATACTATGCACTATACTTGTTACTGTATATATATATATATATATACATATATATATATATATATAAAGTCAAGTTGTTGTCATTTCAATTAATATGAAAATCTCATGTTGATCGAATTAATAGATATACCTTGTGATCCATTTACGTACACCATTTGTACTTACAGACTAAAATCAGAATGATCCATTTAATCCAAGTTTTATCATGTGGAATATATATACATATGAGGTATTTATAGATATATTTGTTTGTATCTGGTACAGGTCCCTATTCTGGGTGACCTCACCTATCACGAAAGCATACATATATACAGATTCGTACCCCAAAAATACTATGTATACATGGTTATTGTCTGCATGGATGTGCCAATACGTGCATATCTACAGTACACATCAAAATGATCAGTACATACTGTATGTATGTATTGTACAGGCCAAGAAAAACTTATTGTGTTCAACAGGGGCCACTTTCAGAAGATTTGAAAATCTGAAAATTCGTTAATAAATTTAGTTCGATATATATATATATATATATATAATCTGATAAACATTTGACAAGTACGATATTATATGTACGTATATTTATCCTTGCATGTATCGCCAAGATATCTGTCGAAAATCCCTCAGCAAAAACATGTCCGCTGCAAATTATTTTGTGTTATTGATGTCCTTCGTTAAGTCTTTTTCAGTTTTTCTTCAAGGAATCAATTCCTTGGCATCATGACGATGATGTTAGAGAGAGAGAGAGAGAGGTGTAAGAGTAAGAGTACAAGTTTTGTGGTGGAGGATGTCCTCAGTTCTGATGTGTGGAACTATTAGGTTAGGCCCCTCTCAGATCTAATAATAGATGATGAGGGCAGAGGAGGAAAAAAGTCTTATGATGAACAGTTTTCAAGTGTGGGGTTCAGCTGGGGGTACATAAAAGAGGATTCCGTTTTGGGTGCCGTGACAGTGGCCCTCCTAACATCACATTGGTAAATTTTAACTCATCATTATATATCCTTCACAACAGCCTCAACTCTCTCTATATATATCACTTATCACTGCTGGTATAACCAGAGAAGAAGAACAAAGAGAGAGAGAGAGAGAGAGAGAGAGAGAGAGAGGTACATATTTGACTATTGTTGGCTAGCTATGTGGTTATTGCCTCACAAATAGAAGGATAGAGAGAGAGAGAGAGAGAGGAAGAATTGTGAAGATGGTGGTGGTGCTTCTGCTGCTGCTGTTTGTGTAGTAGCTGAGGTATATATCTTTCTTTCAAGGGCCATTAATGGAGGAGCAGCTCAACCCCTTGGCTGCAACCCATCTCCTGCAGTACACACTAAGGAGCTTATGCATCCATGACAGCTCCCAGTGGGTCTATGCTGTCTTCTGGAGGATCCTGCCCCGGAACTACCCACCGCCCAAGTGAGAATAAAACTTTGATGAGAGAAAAAAAAAGGGGCAAAAGAAGAAGCCAACACCAAATTTGCATGTCTGATGCATTAACTTCACATCCTCTTCTCTCTTTTGACAGATGGGATCTCCAGGGAGGGGCTTATGACAGGAGTAGAGGAAACAGGAGAAATTGGTACGAGTATCCTGCTTGCCATGTATATGGAAAACATTTCATGTATGGCATGATCCATATATGTCTATATATATGTGTATATTTCATCCCTCACACACAATACAGGATACTCGTATGGGAGGATGGATTCTGCAACTTTGCTGCTTCCATCTGCAAGCAAACAATGGAGGGGCCGCGGGCCACCTACGGCGAATGCGATATGAGAGGCCTCCAGCCTGAGCTGTTCTTCAAGATGTCACATGAGATTTACAACTATGGAGAAGGGTTAATATCTCGCAGTTCACAACTTAACTTGGATAGAAATCATATTGATTTGTTTGAGGAATGAAATAATGGCTTTGACAGGTTGATAGGAAAAGTTGCAGCTGATCATAGCCACAAGTGGGTGTTCAAGGAGCCCCAAGATCAGGAGGTCAATTTCTTGTCTTCATGGAACAACCCTGTAGATACTGTAAGTGTTGATCACAATTATTTCCTTCGTCTTTGGTGTCAGAAATTATGCTGATCCTAAAGATTATACAGCAGCCGAGGACATGGGAGGCTCAGTTCCAAGCTGGTATCAAGGTCCACTTCAACAGCACCCTTAATTGTTTTCTTTCCCTCTCACATTATCTCTCCGGTTTCAGTACTTTGGACTAAATGTTCCCAGCCTCATTCTTATTGCAGACCATTGCTTTGATTGCAGTCAGGGAGGGCGTTATACAATTAGGAGCTGTTAACAATGTCATTCTCTCTCTCTCTCTCTCTCTCTCTCTCTCTCTCTCTCTCTCTCTCTCTCTCTCTTTCCTCTTCTCTTTTTTTTATTTCTTTTTTTTAT
>LTAE01011613.1:0-14995 GCA_001647135.1 Pontederia paniculata | reverse complement strand
AAATCATCAATTTCGTTGATGATATCTTAACTTTCATTGATAGATTAATTACTACATGAAGTGAACAATTTTTATGGATAAAAAGAAAATAGTTATTCACTACACGTAATACTTATTAAGAAAGGTGGATTTCAGAGGAAATAAATTTTTATAAAATATTTTCATACTTGTTATGTTTTATTTTAAGGTGACATCGTATTTTATTGAAGAATTTGTCATTCGATTTTGGGATAGTGAGTTTATCCTTAATCATTAAGGATGTGACAATTTAAGAATACATTGTTTGCTAAGTATATAAATTTAAGAGTCGAAATAGCGTGTTGTCGACACAAAAGTGCTTAGTAATTAAAGGAACACATTAAATGTAAGTGTTCATATATAGAATGTATCTATTGAACATCTATCACAGATTCTTTATAGAAAGACATGCCATTATAATTAAAGAATCATAATTCATATGAAATATTTAATTATGTCACTTATGACTTAAGGTGTTGCATTACAACATATTTAACGAAATTCTTATTATTGTGTGTTTCTCTTTTATTTGGTATGCATGCATTATGAGAATGACACGTTTTATTGGAGGACCTAGAATAAGTATTTGGCTTACTCATATAGAATATTAATTATCACATTTGAGACTTTGAAAAAAAATTAAAATTATATTGTAATACATGGAAGGTACTACTTATTTGATAAAAGATCTACTGCCATGATTCATATTTTTTTTTTCTTTTGTGTAAAGTATATATCCGTACTTTATAAAATTAATTATAATAAATAGTCTGACCAAGTGGGAGAAACACAAATTGATATCATATTGTGTTTTCCAGCATAGCAATGTTGATATTTTTAATATTTACAGTATTATTGTGATTTGCTGAAAATTAATTTATATTCATTTATACTTTTTTTGAAAAAAATATTTTTATTCATATCCAGATTCTTAAACCTCCTATCCTTGATCCGCCAAGAATTTTTCGATCCTATGAAAACGATCTTATTATAAAACCTCAATGTAAAAAAAAAATGGTTTGTTAACCAAGAAAATATATAACTTAAAAATAAAGACGTGGGAGCGGCTGTTTTCTTCCTTAAAAAAATTACGCATATGCGGATACGCGCCTGTTCTATTTTTTGTTTTAAAGAAAATATTGATCTATTGATCAAAATAGCTATCACAGTCATGATAGAAAAAAAAAAGAGTAATGAGCTCAGGCGGTTGCTCCTCCAAAAAAAAAACAACATTTTGAAGCGAATCAACTTAATTGACATAAATAAATAATTAGTCTGTGCTCTAAATTAAGAAATTTAGAGTTAATAGTCCCGAATTCGAGCTTTAACAGATTAATCAAGTGTTAATAACTTTCGAACTCATAGATAAAAAAAATAGCATTTGAAGCAAATTTACCAAATTTGGTTCAAAATTAAGATCTGTTGCAGAATTTGCCTCTCTACATATAGAGAAAATGACTGTTCCAAAATAAAAAATAGATTAAAAATACTTGGACATGAGTTTAGCTCCTGATCAAATAACTCCTACCTGGTATTTGATCTAGGAATAGTAATTTTGGAGATTAAATAATTCTAAATATTGTTCCCGTTTTATTTTTGAGATTGAAAACATAATAATGACGACGAATAATTATATATATATTATATATATATATATATATATATTGTTTGAATATGAATATAGACCATAATTTATGTGAGTTAATAATGCACTTATATAAAAAATGTAATCTAATTTATGTGGTGTAATATTAAAATAACCAACAACCTTTTTAATTGAAAGGTATTGTGATATAAAAATTTTAAATATTTGTAAACAATCAATAGATTACCACATTTAAAAAAAAACTTAAAATAAAGATATACAACTTGTTTGACTTAGATTATGATTTTTATCCCTTCAACAATTAAATCAGACAAAATTTAGATCCTTGACTTAAATTGGTGACCTATAAATATTTTAGACGAGAATATGACCTTGAGGAATCGAGGTAAAAGTGATAAAAAAAGCTTGATATATAGATTTAATAAAATTTTCTTAACTTATATGAATAAGAGAAAAAATCTAAAACAAAAGAAATTATAATAGAAATTTTTTATGATGCGATAAATGACTCTAATTCATACATAAAGGATCGCAATGCGAAGATTACCGCTCTGGCATCGCAGTCCCACGTGAATCATTGACCAACTAAGAATTTGAGCTTAATCGCTTAAGTCCTCCACTACGACCATATATAAATTCTTTTTTTTATTTTTCATCTCATTTTTCCATCTTCATAATTTTTTAATATAATACATGATATAACAAGTGAAGGTGCATCAAGTTGCCTCATTAACGCAACAAACCCCCTCCCCCATGCAATAACTTAAGGCACATCAACAAGTTTACATACTCGTGAGAACACTCATGTCAAGTCAGCGGTCTTCAAATTTCTGAACAGTCTCGAGTAAACAGTAACGTCTACTAGTTGGTTTGATTGGAATAAGCGTGCAACATTCTTTTCTCACCTCAAATTTAAGTCAATATTTATTGTGAAAATTAGTGTATAATAAATTTTCCATGAAAGACATATGGTTCTTACGTTTCACTCGACTGCTAGTCACTTTCTACCTTGAGCGGTTTGGATGTTGAAACTATGTCTCGGGGTGCCGCGTGAGTTCTCATAATAAGCTACATATCCAATTTGATTATTTTGATGTGGAAATTTGGATTCAGGTAGGATATAACTTAAATTATTTGAATAATCTTTTTTCTTGTTTTAGTACCAGGTGACCTCTAGCTCCACCCGGCATTTATAGTAACCTATTGTAGCTTTGGTTGATTTTTCGACCACATAAATGCTATTACTTACTTCATTAATTGAGGTAAGACACCTCACACCCGGTATCATGTTTCCATTATTCATGACTTAATATAATATAAATAAATAAATAAATAAATAAATAAATAAATAAATAAATAAATAAATAAAATATTAAAAAAGGTCTCAAGTTCGAATTTTTTTAATACAATTTTTTTTTGAATATCCCACTCGTGATAGTTTGAAGTGTGATCCGAACTTTACGATGATAATCGAAAAAAAAAATTGATCACTCTGCTACAATCTTATTTGGTTCCATTCAACCTGCCGGCTTATTCTATGGGCAGGCATAATTTAATTCAACCAGGTGATCTCATCAAGTTATCGAAACATCGAACATGAACCACCACGATACAGATACAAAGACTGGGGTTTCAAAGGAAGAAATCAAATATATATTTCATACTTTCATACCATGCAAACTTTTCTTGTTTTGGTTGTCAAAGTTGAAAAGTTTCATTTAAATTATTTTCACAATTCCAAATGTTTTTTCTTTATCTTTCAATTCAAATTCGTAAGTCAGCGATGACAACTGCTTGTCATTATCATTACCCTAACAACTAATTATCATTACCCTATCTTTTTATATCACCGATGCTAAGACTTAACTATTAACAAAAAGAATTTCTTTTAATAAATTAAGACTCGTAGGTGGAATTTATCGAAATGTTTTTATGTTCCTTTGGGAATGTATCAAAATGTTTGGATTTTTGTGGAATACGAGTTCGACCAAAAGTCCAAGGGGGACGAGCGAAGGTGGTGAATGCAGAGGACTCCGTCGCATTTGTACGCGCATTTACTTATGCCTTTTTTTTTTGTCCAAAGTAGACTCTCAGCTCACGTCTCAACAACAATGGCGCTTCCTGTTTCCATGACAAAGGAGCAGCAACTCTTTGTTGAAGCGTATCCGTAAGCCATGGCGAGTCGCGTTCCTCTTCTTCTCCTCTTCTTCATCGTCTCCCTTCTTCTTTTCTTTTCCCTCTCCACTGGAGCTGACAGCACTCTGACCCCATCGGAGCTTCTTGCCGACGGCCAAACCTTGGTCTCGTCACCGAACCGCACCTTCGAGCTCGGCTTCTTTAGCCCCGTTAACACCAGTAAACGTTACGTCGGCATTTGGTACCGTAACGTGCCGCTCCAAACCGTCGTTTGGGTCGCCAACCGCAAGCATGGCGTCGCGGACCGCCATGGAAGCCTATCTATCACCACCGACGGGACGCTCGTCATCGCCGACGGCAACTCGAGCATCGTTTGGACGTCGTCGTCGTCGTCCCGAGGCCTAGCGAACCCCGTGGCTCAACTTTTAGACGACGGAAACTTCGTGGTGAAAGATGCTGCACGCGGGAAGGGCGACGATCCGAACGGCACCTTCGCATGGCAAAGCTTCGACTACCTGACCGACACGCTCCTTCCGGGCATGAAGTTTGGCGTGGACTTGAGAAGTGGGCTCAACCGAAGCATGAGCGCATGGACGAGCGCCAGCGACCCGGCGCCCAGCGACTACACGGCGGTCATGGACGTGCACGGCTACCCGCAGATAGCCTTGTGGAAAGGGTCGCGCTTGCTCTGGCGCTCAGGGCCGTGGAACGGTCAAAAGTTCAGCGGCCTCCGCGTGCAGCCGAACCTGAGCATGTTCGTGTTGGAGTTCGCGGCGAACGCCGACGAGGTCTACTACCGGTTCATGATGCAAGACCCCGCCATCATCTACAGGATCACGGTGAACGAGTCGGGCGTCTCCGAGGGGCTCATCTGGATCGAGCGCAGCAAGGTGTGGAACGCCTTCTGGTCCGCGCCGAGCGACCAGTGCGACGCCGCCGCCCCTTGCGGCCCGAACGGATCCTGCGACCCTAACAACTGGCCCATGTGCGAGTGCCTTCCGGGTTTCAAGCCGAAGAACCCGACCAACTGGGCTATGAGGGATGGATCAGACGGGTGCTCGAGGAAGACTCCGTTGGACTGTCGGAACGGCACCGACGGGTTCACGACGGTGGCCGGAGTGAAGCTGCCGGACTCGTCGAGCTCATGGGTGAACATGAGCTTGAGCCTCGACCAGTGCCGAGCCAAGTGTTTGAGCAACTGCTCGTGCACAGCTTATGCCAGCGCCAATGTCAGCAGTGGAACAGGGTGCATCTTTTGGCCCACGGAACTCAAAGGCATCAGGACGTACAAGAGTGGTGGACAAGATCTCTATGTTCGACTAGCTGCAGCTGACTTAGGTAATACAATGTCTCTGTCATCGTCCCATTCTTCCTATCTTATCAAACTGGTAAATTTAGAAATTAAATCCTGGATGAGACACGATATCTAACTTGATTTGTTGCTTTGATATTTTGATTTCAGTGCATTACAAATTTCTTGATTTGCATGTAGGCTTCTAATTACTAACATGTGAAACAGACGAGCATATTAAGCATTTGACCGAGAGCCGTGCAGATATAATTTGTCATACATTCACCGAGAGGGAGAGCAATTAATTCCATTTGTTGCCCACCAGCAACATTTTCTGACTTCGTGATCGTATAATTTAATATCATAACCCTTTAGGACTTCTTTCTGCGAAGAAAAAAAATATATATACTGAGATTGCTTCATAGACAACATCGATCTTGGATTACTTCTTGTTTAGGAAACATATGATAGCTAAGCTTTTATAGTGTCTGTGATATAAACTCTAGCAATATTGGACGTCAAAGCTTGCTGAAGTTTACAGTCTGACTTATATATCCCCAAATGCAAACTAAAACAAATATATATTTTGATATTGATATAGTTGCAATAACTTAACTGCAGCAAGCATTTTAGAGTCAAAACGATCCGGCCAAAAGCACAAGCTAATAGTAATATTGGTATCCGTTGCTTCTGCCGTAGTCGCATTGGCTTTGCTCATAATTCTTTTCATACGGAGGAAGTCGGATATGATAAAAGGTACGAAGACTCATGCAAGATGTACATAAAATTGATATGGATGTCTTAACTATATATTATACGTGATTGAAGAAGATTTGTAAAGATAATAATCATGTGAATTTTTTTTTTTGGTTCCAGCCATTCCTTGCTTCTTTAGGAAACATAGCAAAGATACAAATGCTACGGAAGATGAAGAATTGGAGCTGCCACTTTTTGATTTTTATACAATCTCGGCTGCCACCAACAACTTTTCCCATGACAATATGCTTGGGGAGGGTGGGTTTGGCACTGTTTTCCAGGTAATCAAATTGTACAGTGTCGGAATAACACCTCTGTTTTTATACTTTTGATAATGCTCCACTGTTATAAGTTACTTTTTGAGATTCTATTCGCATTATATAGTATGATACTCTTCAGGAACAACGCCTCTCTTTTGCATAGCTGCTATGATAGTTTGTTTTATATTTTGGTCTTTAGCATTATACCTTTGAAGAAAATATTTGAAAGGTAAACTCTATTGACATTGTTAGATGATGCAAGAAGGATGGTTAAACTATGGTAATCTCAATTTAGGATACATGGTGCAAATCAAGTTATGTATTAAATTACCCTTTTGAAGGTATCCCTCTTCAAGAGCCTTTCTTCTATTTGAAGTGAGTTGGAATGAAATGTTAAAGCAATGAAAAATGAAACAACGTGACAAGGCCAAAAATGTGTGATAATCAGATTATGATAGAAATGCCATCAAAGATTCACATGCATGCATGCATGCATGTACGTCCTACTAATCTTGAAGTGTTTCATAAAGTTTCTTATGATCATCAGTATCTTGTTACTATTATTCTTACTCTGGAACGACATTTGCTAGGGAAAATTAGCTGATGGTCTGGAGATAGCTGTGAAGAGGCTCTCGAGCACTTCTCTGCAGGGGCTTGACGAGTTCAAAAATGAGGTTACTCTGATTGCAAAGCTCCAGCACAGGAACCTCGTTCGTCTTCTAGGTTGCTGCATTGACAGAGGAGAAAGGATGCTGGTGTATGAGTACATGCCATACAAGAGCTTGGATAACTTTCTATTTGGTCAGTATTCTTCAAGAACCCCTTTTTTTTTTCTTTTACGTACGTTGTGGGAAATTGCATCATGATCCTGCTTATTTGTTACAAATCAACAAGCATTCTCCCAGCCATTTCCCACTCAATCAGATGTATTGTCAGGTAAACACAAAACAATGCATCTAGACTGGAACACACGCCACAATATCATCACAAGCATTGCCCGGGGCCTTCTTTACCTTCATCAAGACTCCAGATATCGAATCATCCACAGAGACCTTAAAGCAAGCAATGTTCTTCTTGACAAAGATCTGAATCCGAAAATTTCTGATTTTGGCCTGGCAAGAATATTCGGCGGCAGTGAGACAGCGACCAGGACAACCAAAGTTGTGGGTACATAGTAAGTATCAACATACATGTTCGGTGCCAATTTACTTATCATTTTAGTTCCTACATCACAAGACATATCTTTCCTGTGATTTGTTCGTGCAGTGGATACATGTCTCCGGAGTATGCAATGGACGGCATCTTCTCGGTGAAATCTGATGTGTTCAGTTTTGGAGTCCTGGTGCTAGAAATCATAAGCGGCCAGAAAAACAGAGGCGTCTATCTCGCCGATCCACAAGACTGTCTACTAGGCAATGTAAGAAGCATAGATTCATTATGTTGAACTGTGAGGGTCTTGTGGTGCAAGATATATTGAACCTTTGAACGAGCTGCAAATGAAAACTTTGTCTGCAGGCATGGAAACTGTGGAACGAAGGCAGAAGTGTGGAACTCATTGATCCATCGATCGGCCACAGTTTCTCCGACAACGAAGCGATGAGGTTCACACAAGTAGGATTGCTGTGCATTCAGGAATACCCAGACGACAGGCCAACGATGTCCACCGTGGTGATCATGCTGGGGAGTGAAGACATGGCACTGCCGAAGCCGAAACGACCAGGTTTTGTGGCCAGAAGAGGCACTGCCACTTCTGGGTCACATGAGATATCATCTATTTCTAAGAAGGATGTGCAGAGCGTTAATGGTTTGACACTTACAATGACGGTGGGCAGATAAATTTAGTACTTGAGTTGGACGTAGGATATATATGATCTCCTTTGGGACGGGACAAACGTGCGGTGGCGCAGAGGGCCGTGGAACGGAATAAGGTTCAGCGGTATCCCGGAGACGAAAACCTACAGCGTTGTCTCCGTCGACTACGTAGCCAATTCCGACGAAGTCTACTACTCGTTCCATCTCCTTGACCCCTCGGTCATCACGAGGATTACCGTGAACTCGGCGGGGGTTACAGAGCGGCTCGTGTGGATAAACCGAACGGCGTCCTGGAACGCTTACTGGTCCGCGCCCAAGGACGACTGCGACAGTACCTCGCGATGCGGCCCGTACGGCGTCTGCAACCCCAATAACGCCCTCATATGCGACTGCATGCAGGGATTCCGTCCGAAGAACCAGGATAACTGGAGCGCGAGAGAGTGGGGAGACGGGTGCGTGAGGAAGACGGCGTTGGACTGCAAGAACGCGACGGACAGGTTCCTATTGGTCGGCGGCGCGAAGCTGCCGGACACGCCGAGCGCGTCGGCGGACATGAGCTTGGACTTCGGCCAGTGCGGCGCCGTGTGCTTGAAGAACTGCAGCTGCACGGCGTATGCAAGCGCCAACATCATTAGCGGGATCGGGTGCATATTTTGGACGACGGATCTCACGGATATCAGGATCTATCTCAACGGCGGGCAGGATCTGTACGTAAGGCTGGCGGCTGCCGACTTGGGTACGTAATTGAATGCTTAATTGATTGCTTGACTTGAGTACAAGTCTGATTTCTAATTTACTCGTTTCCTTGATGTTTGATTAGCCAAAAGTTTCATCCTCAACTCGGCAAATTACCATTATTAGTCAAACGCAAGTGCTCATTTTGAACACAATTATTTTTTTTTCTTTGATGGGTAGGTGTGTGTGGCTTTTTTGAACGAAAAAAGTTTTTTTTTGGCCGTGACCTAATATTATATTAAAAAATGCTAAAAATAAAAAGGTAAACTCACCGATGAAAATCAAAATCAAATTAAAGAATGTGCCACTCTTTGCTTTTTTGTCATTTGGTTTTTTGTCTTTCAATTACATTTCTGCACATTTTTGTCAACCATAACAATTTTTTCGTTTTATGTGAAGGCAAGCGAATGATTAATTATATTCGTTAACCAAATACATTTTTTCTTCCAAATTTAGGTGCCCTCCAAATACGGCCTTAATTATTTTGAGCCGCTACAAGTTTATATGTAATGTAACTTGAGAGTTTACTAAGAAATTGATAATATAATCGGGTGAAGAATATATGCATAAAGAATATGTGCATATTGTGCGTAGCGCGTAAAGCAAGTTAAATATACATGCATGCATAATGAGAGTATCTTTTTAATCTACATATACTTTTACACAAAGATTCAAGTAATTCCGAGTTGATAGCGGAATCAGATTCAAGTTCTGATTCGATTCTCATCTCAGAATAGACATGGAAAGCCAAAGAATCTGGTCCCGTTATCTTTTTTTTTCTTATGTGAGTATGTGACATCCCTCCCTCTCTCTCCTCCACTTTTTGTTAACTTATTTTTTAAAATAATATAATTAATCTTTCGGCGTAAGAAAAAGATCATGTATGTAACAATAATACCTTATATAAAGTTTACACTATACAAGCTTGTGTTATACATTTCTTTGCTCATACATATGTCTTCTAGCAAAAATCTATTTTTATATATATATACACATAAACGCTCTAGTGCTTGTTAATTGTCCGTGTTCCATTTATTTAGATTTTTTCCCTTCGCAAATTTTATCTTTCTACTCATACAGAGTACGTTTATATATATATTTTTTCAACAGCTACTGTATCAACATCCCACAAGTCTCACAAGAACAGAGTTATTATAATTTTGGCATCCCTTGCTTCTGCCATAGTTGCATTTATCTTGATCGCTTGTTTCATATCAACGAGGCTGAAAAGAACTTCTGTAAATAGAGGTGTGTGCTGCTCTGGATCGATTCACTCGTGATATTCATCAATTATGATGAGTTAACCAGTACTCAGGGACTACAATAATTTTACAGCAAATGCTCACATATTAATTATCAATGTCAGGCACTGCTGTTTCCTATATCATGCACACTGGGGGTGAAGATTTAACAGAGGACGAAGATCTAGAGTTGCCATTATTTGATTTTGAAGCAATATCTACGGCGACTGATAAATTTTCCAACAACATGATGCTGGGAGAGGGTGGCTTTGGTATTGTTTACAGGGTACATTAATTCACTCAAACATAGCCTCTCAATGGAAACGAAACATTGTGATTAATACTTTCCTATCCCTGCCTGTCATGCAAATCTAAGTTGACAATTTATAAACTAAAAAAAGAATCTAAATTTTATCTACATTACAACTGCTCCTGCACAATACAGAATACTGCTATTTCGTTTTCCTAAAGATGTATATATTGTAGCTATATGCAGTAGTGTTGTTATTTTTTTTTTGGTTTAAACTTTAAATGTCAACTTCTTCTGAGATGTAGGCTGTCAAGGACTTCTTTACAAGGGGTTGATGAGTTCAAGAATGAAGTAACTCTGATTGCAAAACTCCAGCATAGAAATCTGGTTCGACTTATTGGTTGCTGCGTAGAAGGAGAGGAAAGAATGCTGGTGTACGAGTACATGCGGAACAGAAGTTTGGACGCCTTCTTATTTGGTTAGTTAATGATCGATTTATACAAAGGACCTATTTGGCTAATTAATCCAGAAACAAGTATCATGTTAATTAGATCTTAGAACCACATTGCTTGCATAATGCAGGCAAGGACAGAGAAATCATTTTAACTTGGGAAAGACGACATAATATCATCATGGGTATTGCTAGAGGACTTCTCTACCTTCATCAGGATTCAAATTACATAATAATCCACAGAGATCTCAAAGCTAGCAACATTTTGCTGGATGAAGAGATGAACCCAAAAATTTCAGACTTCGGCCTCGCAAGAATGCTTGGTGGAGATGATGCCACGAACAAGACGAGAAAAGTCGTCGGTACATAGTGAGTAGCTATTAACATTGAACACTAAAGTAACTAGTAAAAACCTGGGCTAAGTTTTCACTCCCATGTGTTTTGTTATGTACTCAGTGGATACATGGCTCCCGAGTATGCAATGGGTGGACTCTTCTCAGTGAAATCAGATGTTTTCAGCTTTGGAGTGTTAGTACTGGAAGTCATAAGCGGCCAGAAGAACAAGGCTTCCTATCACTACGGGCCACAGAATAATCTTCTAGGAATGGTAAAGGCTACAACTCATTCAATCATGACTAGCTACCATCAACTTTCGACGGTCTGATAAGCTCAGAGCCTCAGACCATATGCACTAATAGGCTATAATTAACACAAAAATTGCAGGCTTGGAGTTTGTGGAATGAAGGCAGAAGCTTAGAATTGATTGATCCATTAATTGGACCTCATCTCGACATTTCCAAAGTTACAAGGTGCATAAATGTGGGCTTGTTATGTGTTCAGGCAATCTCCGAAGATAGGCCAACAATGTCGAGTGTGGTTGTTATGTTGGTCAGTGACATCGTGCTCCCTGAGCCAAAAGAACCTGGTTTCCTGGTTACAAGGCTAAACACTGAGTCGGGATCATCCTCGGACAACAATGAAGTTCATAATGTAAACTACATGTCATCAACAATGGTTTTAGGGCGTTGATGACATGTCTTGACAAATGAGGAAAGGTCTAGAAAAAATGTGAAAACAAAGGGAACAGATCTATCGGAACCTGTCTCCTTTGGATACAATCTTAAAGCCTCAACAACTTTATACACTCTCCTGTTCATATTTGTATATTTTACTCCGAACCTCATACCTATATAAATTAATGTTTGTAGAGTCTTATTGAATGGGGATGGAACTATATCTACAAAGAAAAAAAGAAAAATGTAATTTTCGATATGTATGGTAGGGCCCTCATCAGATTGTTTTTTCAGTAAATGGACAAGTAAAATAACTCATTTTTATCTAAATGTTCAAACTATCACGCTGAAGGAATCAAGACATTAAATGCATGAACCAGCCTGATGAAGCCTGCACCTTAGAAGATTCTAAAAGAGACATCTGGTCATTGTCAACTTTTGTTGAGTGAATAAGTCAAAGACATAGGATTTTCATATAGCAAAGATGGTATAACATGTATTCCAATTTGAGAACATTTGTCATGGAATTGACTGTGACGCATAAGCAAGAGCTAGCAAGCTGAGATTTTAATCATTGTGATAAATGCTTATGAGGAACTTAGTTTAATTTTAGACGACCAAGTCAATAGTTATAGAGGAAAAAATGATGTCTGAAACTGAGGGAGAACAAGAATACCAATTGGCAATGGGTGATTTATCTATGAGTTTGTCTTAGTAATGACTAAAAACATGGATCAATATGATTTGTTAGAGAGAAAGAACCAAAATTTCTCTAACATTGGCGATGAATGTAAAATGCTGGCCTATAATGAAATAAAAGAAAATTGAGGAATGAACTATATACAGCATAGAAGCTAATGATAACACACTACATACTATAGTCCATATTAAGGAAGCTCTCATACTCTGTTTGTTTCAGAATATTGTAGACAGATTCCCAATTCTCAATCTGCTCCGACAATGGCCTTGTGTGAATCTTTACATGATGGCTAGAAAGCTTCAATTTAGGCAACTTCAGGAACTTTAGAACATCCATTAACTTCTGCAGGAACCAATTACAACGGCATTCAGATTTTTCGTTTTCCTAAACCAATGTAAAAGATGTTTTATAAAGATAACAGTAACAAACTTACATTTTTATTTCTAATAAGATCCTCATAGTATAGCAGAATATGGTGAGTGCTCTTGAAGTATCTCAGTGCATCAGTGCTTGATTTATCCGTATGCTTTAGTTCTGGGATCAATGATGTTGCGTTAATTGTAGGCTTATATCTGGCAAGTAATTTAGCCTGCATGTCAAACAAAAAAACTTAGATGTTACAAGATATTCAAGCAAATTTGTTTAGTCGTCCAATTTGATTGACACATCAATATATTGGTCAAAGAATCTACATATAAGCATGTTTTTAAGTATAGATTTGCACTAGTAAGACCTCATCTTTTGAATGGACATGCGCCTTATGAGTCCCATTTAGCTGCTTGACATCACGGTCATGGGCATTAGAGAGTATTGAAACTAGTCTTCGAAGGAGATTTCTTCTCAGGAGAAATATCACATACACTCGTCTTCTGTTGAAATACTCGGTTATCTCCTCATGGTGCTTCATGAGACCCTAGAAAATGTGAAAAGAAAATAAGTACACTCTTCAACCAAAACAAAAAAAAAACGTTTTCAAAGGATCTTTGTGAAGTATTGTTAAAAAGATTGTGCAGAAGCATGCAACTCTCGTAAGATCAAATCAAACAAAGAAATCTGGTAACTATAAAATTAACCGTTTATCTAGAAAAGAAATTGTTAATATCAATGTTGTTTATTGTAAATGGTTTTACCTGATTCAACATCCATTTGAGGCCAACTGCTGCAGTGCATTCATTCTTGGAAGCACTGCTGTACCAGTCCAAATTGTAAATCTTGTCCAGTGTCTCTGTGATGGATGATATATTGCTCCTCCTTTCTTTCACAGAGAAAATTTCGCCATTGGAGCTGATATTGATATGGCTATTTAACAAAGTTTCAAACCACCCACTTCCAGATCTCTGCATAGATAAAATTGCAAAGAACCTCACGGATGTACATGCACATTCTTCCCTACAGAATATTGATAAGATGCATTGTCATATGTGCATTTCGAAAAACTAAAATCTGTAGATTGCTAGGTGTCATCTCATTACCTGCTATAGGTAGTGGGTTCTGGATAATGAACATATGGAAGCTCAGATGCCGGTATGCTAGGATCATTACAATTTTGCTTCATCACTTTCACCTTGAGTTGATTGGGTACAAGAAGCAAACCTCCTTGCTTCAGGCATAAGCAGAAAATATAAACACTAGCAATCATGACTAAGGCCAACACTGCCATCCATAAGACATGTGGATACTTCTTCGATGGTTTTGCAACGATCTGATCCTGAAGAATATGCATCAAGGGGAATGAGGCAATGCAGCATGCATGTGTTGGAAACCTCTCTCAGGGGACAAAATGTATAGTTCAAAATAAGTGCCAAGTATCAACTTCATATGCATAGGTAACACAAGATCCTTTAGCGTTTGTATTTTATCCATCTTAATGTTAGTTTTAAATGCATTAAGGCACTCTTAATTATGCTGCGACCAGCTGGAATAAGCTCTGCAAGAGGGATGGAGAGCATGAACTAGTCCTTCGTCTATTCAAATGAAATCCCTTTGATCAACGCAGAAAGTTTGAAGAGCCAATAATTTCCAGCAATTGAACAATAAAATGAAGAAATAAAAGAATCCAACAAGAAACTTAAAAAATCCGAAACTTTATTCTTGTGAGAGCGTTAATAATTTCCAACCGAGAATCGATATAATATAAAACACGACGGCTGAAATAAGGAACACAAAAAAAATGATTTTTGCGCCGGCAGAAAAGCATAAATCAATCAATCTACTATATATATGATGGCATGTAAAATTCCATAAAAATTCCATCTTTTTCACGGAGATCCGATTTTTAAGGTTTGCTGATGACGAATCATCAACGATACGTTAGAAGAAAGTTTAGAAAGGGAGAAATAACTAAACAGAAAAGGCAAAAAGGACTCACCTTATTGAGAATGACGCCGTCTTCCACCATCGTTCACTGGTTTCCTTCTTCCCCTTTACTCTTTTCCTATTGATCTTTCTAGCAAAGGCCATTAAGTGAGGAGCTCCTGCTACGCTAGTGAACTCCAGCTTCCTCCTCTATCGTTATTTCTCCCATGCTTAACTCCTCAAGGCTCCAACCTGTCTCAAACCTTCTCTCGCAAGGTCTTTTTTTCAGAAAGAATCGACGCTCGTGATTTATTTTTCTTTAAAACTGTCCCCTTTTGCTTCGGGACCTCGAGGATTTCCAATTCCAGAAAAAGGGTGTAGTTGTGTACTGAGAGAGAGAGAGAGAGAGAGAGAGAGAGAGAGAGAGAGAG